>CM042014.1:38798948-39096448 GCA_023525715.1 Cichorium intybus | reverse complement strand
AATTAATTTTTAATTAAAAGATCAATTAAATCAGCTTAAAGATTTAATTTAAATTTTCAAAAATTCCTTAAAATTTTGCGAAAATTATATTAAAATTAAATCTAAAATATTTTAATAAGATTAAAATATATCTTATATATTTATGATTAAAAGTTAATAATTTATATATAAGAAAATTGGTTAGTCTTACCGCAAGTAGGCCTCATGCACAAAACTGTCCTATAAAGAGGGTATAAGGCGACTGACTATAAAATGGCAGTCTAATGGGTATCCACTCTTACCCACCGCTCTCCTGGTCAGTCGAGTGTCGTTAGCCGAACGGGTTTGATAGAACCGCTAAGCCTCTTAAAAGTATAATGTTGTAATTGAAAGTACTAGAACTTTAAACAAAACCCAATCTAGTTACTTTAGGATAAAAATGTGAATTGGTGCTAATCCATGGGATTGCACATTGCACTTTGTGGAACGTTGGTGGAGCGTGTGTGGTTTACCGGCACGCCAACTGGGGTCCGCAAAGAGTTGCAATGAGTTTCTCGATTTTGTCATTATTAACGGAGCGTGTGTGGTTAACCGGCACGTTAATTAGAGATGTCAATTGACTTCGAGAGTACCAAGCTAATTTGCCTGGTTATTCACACCCGGTTTGTGATCCTCGGCATCCCAGTCACAAACAGTGGGGCACATCCGAGACTAAACATGCCATTGAATAGTTCAATGTGTCTCAACAGATCTAGGAATTTCATAAGATGAAATTGATAAGTGTATTATCTACCTTAATGACCATTATGTTGTGATTACGGCATCCCTCTTCACACCATAGTTGGGGCATTTTGGGTCCTAGCCTTAATAAATAATATATATTGGGTAATTATTTAAAAGGATTAATTAAACTAATAAAATTCTGTTTATTGTAGATGCCTGAATCAAGTGTCTATTCTCCTCCCTCTCCTCCTTCACCCATTTCTGAGAGCATCAGAAAGCACCTACTAAATATGGAAAGGCTGACTGGCCTTAACTGTAAGGAATGGCTTCACAGTTAGAGAATGGTTCTCGTCATTGCTGGCTAGTCTCATCTCACCGAGTATCCGATCCCGGTCCCACCGGAACAAGTCATCATAAAGAGTTCTTATGATGAGCGTGACTTCTTAATTGATGAATCTAGAAAGATTCGTGACCTCATGCTACTGACCATTGACCCCGAGTTCCGCAAGGATTTTGAATCCTTGGGGCCATATAAGTTAATGCAATCGGTTAAGGAAAGGTTCCAAAACCGGTTGTAGAGGAACGAGCTAGGATCTTCAAAAGACTTGCAGAGTGTAAGTTAAAAGAAGGAAGTAGCATCGATTCGCATGTTCTTCAGATTGAAGCGTACATAGGCGAATTGTACAAACTTGGTTATTCCATGAGTCAGGAGTCGAGTGTTAACACTCTGCTCACTTCACTGACTAGTAAGTATGATCTGTTCATTCAGACGTATAGAAAGGAAGACCAGAAAAGGATGTTGGGTGTCGTAATCAACAAAATAAAAGAGTTGAAATATGGTTTGAAATGATTTATTAATTACCAATATTTCGTGATTGCACTACTTGTTATAAATACTAACTGTGTAGTATAAATGGCAAGCAGGGTCGATCCACAGGGAGCGATGGTCTAATGGATTATACCTTGATTTCACGAGATTTAAACTTGTAAAGAAAGTAACCAAAAAGGGGGGGTTTGATGAATAGTTGGACAATAATTATGTAAATGTTGAGAACAAATTAACTTGGGACAAAATATATAGAATGATTGTTTTTATAATTTGGGGACAAATTCTGGTTTTGCATTTATAGTCATATGATTGGAAATAACAATAAGAATGATGTTTATAACTTTAATCTTTCTAAGTTGGTACTTTGTGTATGCCAAAAGCTCGCACATACACCATTCACCTAATGTACCTTAGTCAAGAGAAGCTCGTTAACTAAGACTAATCTTACTAATCAAATCTAGATAAGATCATAGAATTTGAATGAAAGATTGCATTATGTTTTATGTGAATGTTCCCAACAATGTTCAATACTCCTAAACAAGCGTTGAAGCGTTAAAACATGAGATATGATTTTCACCTAATTAAAGATGATTATCACAAATAACATTTTATAAAACAATTACGGATTTTATAATTTGTATGACTAGATTGGTTCATATTTGAGATCAAATGGCCAATATGAAATAAATAAAAACCAAACGCTTGTTAAGCCTCAAAATCATATCACTAGAAAGATATAAAATCAAACATCAAACTTTATATTAAATCACAATCATAATCCTTAATACAAAACCAGAAAATAAAGTTACTAGCCACTCATGACTAGTAAAAGAGAAATAAACTTACAAATTGAAGATAATCCACACTTGAAGTTGCACACAAGCACAAACACAAAGTAACTAGAGAGTATTCAGAAAATAATGGAAAGATGGGATGGTTCTAAGGCTAACCAAACACATCTATTTATACTAACACACCAAGGGCAAAATGGTAAAATGGACAATGACAAACATCATCATTCCAAGACCCACTTCCTTCATCACATGGCTTCAAAATCAGGTTGGATCTGGATCTGGTCGTGTAGCATGGGAATGACAGCACAAGAAGGAATAAACAACTCAAAGTGGGCCAAAAAGCAGATCTGGTCACCAGGAAAAGTTACACGGCCGTGTAATTTCTTGGGCCAAAATTACACGGTCGTGTAATCCTGGATTTCATCCTGGGCCCTACCCTGAGCTGACATGGCATCCACGTGGCATAGCAAAGTTACACGGCCGTGTAACTTATAGGGAAAAAGTTACACGGTCGTGTAACATTCTGTCTTTGGGATGATTTTATTTTTTGTAACTTCTTCGTTTGAGCTCCGTTTCTTCTGAAATTTCTTGTGTAGCTTCCCATTGTCATCCAATGCAAGATTCATCCTTCAAAAGCACCTGAAAACAACCACAAAGTGTGAAAGTAGATTGCTATTCTTGAAATCCCGAAAAACATGAAAATATGCAATAATGAGAATGAAATGCAAGGTAAAACAAGGATAAAAAGGCATGAAAACATGCTTAGAAATACACCTAACAAATATCCCCAAGCTTAGACTTTTCTTGTCCTCAAGGAAAACAAGAATCTAAACAATGTGGATAACAAACTACAAAGTAGAAAAAAAAGAATAGACACCTTAGGTAACAACCAAGACAACATCAATCATATCTAAAAATCATGTCAATTTTGGACCCTACACACATATAAGTTAGACCATCTATTCAAAACAAAAGACCATTAAAAGGAACAAATTTTTATCAATTACTTAGCATACGCATGTTTGGACAAAATATAAACTCACACATGAAACCTTTACTCATTATTCAAAGCGTCTCGCAAGCAAAGGACGTGCTCACAATTGTTCACTCCTCTCGTGTTTATTCACTCATGTCACAAGATGTGTGACCTTGCAAGCTCCATTTTCAAGATTTGGCTATAAACACTCATTTTTATAGGAGGGGCGCTCGGATATCGAATCTAGGAAGCTTATACTAAGTTGACTTTGCTCAAGTCCTCCAACCGACCTCATTTGCATATTTATTTATTAAACACATGATTTTCCAAAACAGAGGGACAAAAATTTACAACTCGATTCCTATTTACAAAGGATAGATACCTAGATGACCGAAACAACTAAATCTTTTAAACTTCAAAATTGACCCAAGATGTATGAAGACTTTTAAAACATGGTCAATGAAGTTTTTAACCAAACCAAAATTGGATTTAGTTGTTGAAAGCAAAAAGGAGGAGGCTTTCAAAACAAGTAATCGTTTTTATTGTATTTTTGTAGAAAATTTTCACTTTAAATGACTTGAGTGATCACTTGGTTCGGTCTTTTCTTTTTATTTTTTTTTATTTTTTTTTATTTTTTTTTTATTTTTTTTATTTTTTTTTATTTTTTTAGACCAATCTTTTAGAACCAAGTGAAATGATTTCTGGATTTTTACCATAAAAACATTTTCACAAAATTTTGCTAAAATGATTAGACAATAATTTTTATGATATTTTTGTAATAATAAAAATTTAAACACACTAATGACCAAAATAATATAAACAAGGTCATATGATACCTACTACCATACAAAACTAAAAAAATATAGAAAATAAGATTTTTGTCCATGACTTTGAAAAATCGCGATTTTGAGATAAACCTTATGTTTAATAGACAATATGCAAATGTATGGTCATGAGGGGGAACTAGTGCAACTTCCATAGTATTTCTCCTAGTCGATTACACACATTGATGTACTCACGGGTGAATAAAGCATCCTTTGCTAGAATAATTTTGATTCAATTTCATGTGTGTTTTATAATTCTCCCAATCGTATCTATGCTAGAAAATTAATAAAAAGAAGTTCCTAATGAAGATCTAAAGTTTCAAAAGATGGTGATGTTGTATGTAGATAGGGGACAAAAATACAAGAAGTTTAACTATGAGATGTATTATAGTTGCAATTTAAAGGTGTCACATAGGTGGGAAGTAAGAGATAACAAAAATGCATGCAAAAGTTTAAAATAAATGCAAGAAATAAAATATTTTTGAATTTTTATGGTTTAAATTTTTTTTTTTAAAGGAAGGGATTTATTCCCCCATCCCCAAGCTTAAAATAAATGCAATGTCCACAATGCATTAGGGAAGGAGAAAGAAAGAAACAACCTACTGAGGGTCGGGGAAGGGTCCCCGTGGCGGAAATGGAGGGTATGGGTATGGTGGGAAATATGGGTAAGGTGGGAATTGAGGGGGCGGGGGTGGTTGGCTGCCTGGCTGCTGTTGTTGCGGTGGCTGTAGTGGTTGCTGCTGTTGCCATGGGTTGAAGGCAACGGATCTTTGTATGTCAGAGAGTATAGACATAACATCTTGGTTATGTTTATATTGGTTCTCTCTAAACTGCTCAAAGTCTTGGCGCAGCTCCATTTGGTGTGTATCAATCTCACCCAGATTATCATAGATACCTTGATAATCAAGGCGAAGATCCGCAAGCTGGGAGTTGATGCTAGAAAATTGCTCCATGTATAGACTGTGCTCTGGAGGAAATGAGCTAGCAGAGCTTGAAGGGCCAGGCTCCTGGGGTTGTCTCGGTGGTGGGCTGGGCTCTCGAGGGGGTAGGTTGGGAGCGGGTAGTTATAGGCCCATGTTGGAAGGAGGCTTCCAATTTGTGGTGGAGACTGGGTTGGCTAATCGTAGGATTCGGGCATTTCTGTTGTTCACCCGCAGGTAGTCGCGTCCGTCGGCTTGCCATATTTCGTCTGATTCGGGGCGTCGAAATAACCTCATACCCTCAAGAACATCGGAGGTGAGGTATCGCTCGCCTCTGACTATCTCAAGGTTATCAGGAAATCTGATACCCAGGGCTGGATGTTTGGCTATTAAAGTGATAATGCCACCGCAATGTATCTGGCCAGATGAACTTCTACTTAGTTTAAGTAGTTTGTACATGATCCAGGATCCAAAATTTGGGGTTTTAGGCCCTGGATTAATCATGCAGTAGAGAAGCTCAAGCTCATTTAGGCCAGCTTTGCTTATTTCTTCTTGTGGGAAGAAGATAGAAGCAATGATGCGGTGGGTGACTTTGAGGACGGGATGGATGATGCTGGAGGCTTTGGCATTACTGGGACGGTAGAAGTTTTCTGTGGAAATCCTGGTCCAGAATCTGCCAACTTCACGGTGGAACAGTTTGTTCAGTTTGCCTCTTTGGTCATAAGTGTTGGCGACCGGCGCGCCAATAAGTTCACACAATTGGTTTTGTGTGATTTGGTATGACCTGTTGAACATTCTAAAAGATAAAACTGTAGTATTGACGTTAAATTCAACGGAAGACAAAAATTCGATAGTGGGGTTGGAATAGCTCATTTCGCTTATATTCATCAACCCTTCCCAACCAACATTTGACAGGAGTTTGCGTACGCCTGCCTCTATGTGTAAGTCTCGCAAAGTTGGGACATCAACGAATTTTTGGGCTTGCCCAATTCGTTCCAAGAAGTTATAAAAGCGGGCCTCTTGGGCATCGGTCATGAATGCGATACCCGCATCGCCCATATCAAAGTCCTGCTGTTCGGGCTCTTCATCGGAAGAGCCACTAGAGGCCGAATACACGATTTGCCTTTTACTACCCCTAGAGTAGGTACGGGATGATGAGGCCATTTTTTTTATAATTTTTAACAAAGAAATTTGAACAAAAACAACACTCGAACAATAAAACACACAAAATTAAACCAAAGGTTTCACAATTCAAATCCAAGAACCAATTATCTAGCCAAAAATCAAAAATTATGCAAAATTTGAGTTTTTGGAAAGAATGTACCAAATTGAAGCTTGCACAATGGTGGTTTGTTCTTGATTTCTCCTATTCTTGCCTTCCCCAAGCTTGAACCTAAACAACATCAACAATTTAGCACTAAAATTCGAAACCCTCATTTTCTAGGGTTTCAAGAAATTCCGAATTTCACCATGGATTTGATGATTCTTGTGGTCAAAATGATGGAAAAGATAAGGAATAATGATACTAACCTTTGTAGTTTAACAAATTTACAAGAAATTGGAAGAGAAATTGAGAAATTAGAATTTATCCTTGAAGCTATCGGACTCGGCAGTGGGCAAGAGGAGAAAAATCGCAGCTTTGAAGTGAAAGAAATCAGGTGTTCGGCTTATATAGTGTGCGAAATTTACCAAATTACCCTTGGCTTAAGTTACACGGCCGTGTAAATTAAGCTTTACATTTTACACGGTCGTGTAATGTGAACTTTTGACCGGATTCCAATTTTACCATATCCTCACATTACACGGTCGTGTAACTTAATACTCATATATTACACGGTCGTGTAATTTGAATTTTTGACCAAAACGATTTTTACCAGTATTACAAGTTACACGGACGTGTAACTTCAAGGGCAAAAGTTACACGGTCGTGTAACACACTGTCTCGGATTTTCGTTTTTCGTATCTTGAGCCTCGGTAGTCCGTTTTCATTTCCGATCGTTTTCTCACGTAGGTAATTGAAAGTTATAAACAGAAAAATTATAAAAATACAAAAAATTACACTTTGAAAAAAAATGACAAAAATACCCCCGGGTTGCCTCCCGGTTAGCGCACTTGTTTAACGTCTTTGGCTCGACACGGGGGCTGAGGAAAGCTTACCTTGGACATTCCTCCATGTCCACTCTTTGGTTGGTAGAGAAACACTCGGTAAATCGTTTGAAATGGTGTTTGTTTCTCGTTTGTTTTGGTAAAGGAGGTGGATCTCTATTTTGCAAATCCAGATCATTGCGTTGATGATCCTGGCGATCCACAGGCTTGGACCCTTCAGTAAGTCCAGTTGTTGTTCGTTCATAGAAACCATTGCTACTAAATTTTTGTTTTCATGTTCATTTGGTAACAATGAATTGTTTTCCCTTAGGTTTTCGGATGGCACATCGCTTGGGTAGCAGATGGATTGATCAATATTGAAGGTTACAACTTCACCATCGAATTCCATAGATAGGGTACCATTAAAAACATCAATTTTTGTTCTCGATGTTTTTAAGAATGGTCTCCCTAAAAGTGTGGAACTTGAATTTGGTGAGTCGTCATCTCCCATATCGACGATATAAAAATCAGCAGGAAAAACCAAGTTATTCAGTTGGACTAATACGTCTTCCAACACGCCTTTTGGACGTATGGTAGACTTATCGGCCAATTGAATAACGACTCCGGTGCGTTTCAATGTTCCTTTCTTTAAGTTTTTGAAAGTTGAAAGTGGTAGGACATTGATAGAGGCACCAAGATCAAGCATGGCTCTCGGTATGTTTGTATCCCCCAATTTACAAGGAACCGTGAATACGCCCGGATCCCCGTATTTTGGTGGCAATCTTTTTTGTATGATTGCCGAGACATTCTCGTTGACTTTTATTGTCTCATCCCCTTTGAGTTTCTTTTTAGATGTGCAAAGTTCCTTAAGGAACTTAGCATATCTGGGAACTTGTTTAATGGCCTCAAGTAAGGGGATGTTTACCTCCACCTTGCGGAACGTGGCCATGATTTCTCTATCTTCCCTTTCTTTCTTTGATTCTAAGAATCTTGAAGGAAAAGGAGGTGATGGAGTATGGCTTGGAATTTCCGCTTGCTTTGTGCCTTCTTTTTTCGCATCTTTGGGCACACTTGGGTCCTTGCAAACCTTCCCGCTTCTAAGGGAGATGGCACTCACGTTGTGCCTTGGGTTTGCTTCTGTTTGGGCTGGCAATTTAGTATCCAGCCTACTTTCCAACTTGCCAACCGCTGTTGCAAGTTGTGCCATTTGTTTTTCCAAGAATTGGATGCTTGCTTTTGTCTCTTGCTGAAAAGATATTGTATTTTTAGCCAAGTTAGAGACAATTTCCTCCAAAGACATACCTGAGGTGTTTCGTGGTGCGGTATGTTGTGGTTGATATTGAGGTCTCGGTTGCGCATTTCTCCACGATTGATTGTTGTCAAAATTCCTGGAATTTTGTCCCACGTGGTCACCCATAGCATTTACATGCTCGTTTTCATCTTGCAAGGATGGGCACATGTCGGTCGGGTGACCATGTTGTAAGCAAATTCCACAAGCTCTTGCTTTTGGTTCGGCTCCTCTCTCTTTAGTTAACAAAATGACAGCTTTTGTTAGTTCAGATATTTGAGTTTCAATGTGAGGAGTACTTACTTGCTTTTCTCCTTGTGGGGGGTCGGAATACCATTCATCTTCTCCGATTGAATGCTTTGAGTCTTCGGCCAAAGTAGCAATTAAGGCCCGGATTTGGGATGGAGTCTTGTCTAGCAAGGCTCCACCACTTGAAGCATTTATAATTCGCCTATCAAGATGAGATAGGCCTTCACAAAAATTTTGGAGAAGTTGGTGTTCAGACAAACCGTGTTGTGGGCATTGAGCGCAAAGTTTCTTAAACCTCTCCCAATATGTGTGCAAGGACTCTCGTCGTCCTTGACGCAAGGTGAGAATCTCTCTACGTATGCTTGAAGCTTTTGGCTCCGGGAAGTATTTGTCAAGGAATGCTTGAGCAATATCGTTCCATGTTGTTATCGTCCCCGGTGGGAGATAGTACAACCATTCTTTTGCGGCATCGTAAAGAGCAAAGGGGAATGCCCTTAGCTTGATTTGGTCTTCTGTCACATTATGGGGCTTCATACCCGAACATACTACATGAAACTCCTTAAGGAATTTATGAGGATCTTCATTTTCCAAACCTCTAAAGGTTGGAAGTAAGTGTATGAGCCCGGATTTTAGCTCAAAATTCTCCACATTGGGATAATTTATACACAAAGGTTGTTGTGTATCTTTTCGCTCACCCCATTGTCTTAAGGTCTTTTCTTCGTCACCCATTTTTAATAGGTTAGAAGAAAGATCGGGAGTAGAAGTAGAAGTGGAAGGTGGTGTAGGAGAGAGTGTTGGTGTAGTATGAGATCTTTGGTAATCAAGCTTCTTTCGTAGCTTAGTTTGCTTTTCTTAATATTTTTGCGGTCTTTTCTATTTCTTTGTTGATCTTAAGAGGTGTACCTGTTCGATCAGATCTGGGCATAAAATATTAGTAATACCGTGCTCCCCGGCAGCGGCGCCAATTTGTTGAGTGTCGTAATCAACAAAATAAAAGAGTTGAAATATGGTTTGAAATGATTTATTAATTACCAATATTTCGTGATTGCACTACTTGTTATAAATACTAACTGTGTAGTATAAATGGCAAGCAGGGTCGATCCACAGGGAGCGATGGTCTAATGGATTATACCTTGATTTCACGAGATTTAAACTTGTAAAGAAAGTAACCAAAAAGGGGGGGTTTGATGAATAGTTGGACAATAATTATGTAAATGTTGAGAACAAATTAACTTGGGACAAAATACATAGAATGATTGTTTTTATAATTTGGGGACAAATTCTGGTTTTGCATTTATAGTCATATGATTGGAAATAACAATAAGAATGATGTTTATAACTTTAATCTTTCTAAGTTGGTACTTTGTGTATGCCAAAAGCTCGCACATACACCATTCACCTAATGTACCTTAGTCAAGAGAAGCTCGTTAACTAAGACTAATCTTACTAATCAAATCTAGATAAGATCATAGAATTTGAATGAAAGATTGCATTATGTTTTATGTGAATGTTCCCAACAATGTTCAATACTCCTAAACAAGCGTTGAAGCGTTAAAACATGAGATATGATTTTCACCTAATTAAAGATGATTATCACAAATAACATTTTATAAAACAATTACGGATTTTATAATTTGTATGACTAGATTGGTTCATATTTGAGATCAAATGGCCAATATGAAATAAATAAAAACCAAACGCTTGTTAAGCCTCAAAATCATATCACTAGAAAGATATAAAATCAAACATCAAACTTTATATTAAATCACAATCATAATCCTTAATACAAAACCAGAAAATAAAGTTACTAGCCACTCATGACTAGTAAAAGAGAAATAAACTTACAAATTGAAGATAATCCACACTTGAAGTTGCACACAAGCACAAACACAAAGTAACTAGAGAGTATTCAGAAAATAATGGAAAGATGGGATGGTTCTAAGGCTAACCAAACACATCTATTTATACTAACACACCAAGGGCAAAATGGTAAAATGGACAATGGCAAACATCATCATTCCAAGACCCACTTCCTTCATCACATGGCTTCAAAATCAGGTTGGATCTGGATCTGGTCGTGTAGCATGGGAATGACAGCACAAGAAGGAATAAACAACTCAAAGTGGGCCAAAAAGCAGATCTGGTCACCAGGAAAAGTTACACGGCCGTGTAATTTCTTGGGCCAAAATTACACGGTCGTGTAATCCTGGATTTCATCCTGGGCCCTACCCTGAGCTGACATGGCATCCACGTGGCATAGCAAAGTTACACGGCCGTGTAACTTATAGGGAAAAAGTTACACGGTCGTGTAACATTCTGTCTTCGGGATGATTTTATTTTTTGTAACTTCTTCGTTTGAGCTCCGTTTCTTCTGAAATTTCTTGTGTAGCTTCCCATTGTCATCCAATGCAAGATTCATCCTTCAAAAGCACCTGAAAACAACCACAAAGTGTGAAAGTAGATTGCTATTCTTGAAATCCCGAAAAACATGAAAATATGCAATAATGAGAATGAAATGCAAGGTAAAACAAGGATAAAAAGGCATGAAAACATGCTTAGAAATACACCTAACAAAGGACCTTAATGGAAATGCGTCCACTGTTGACTTTATACGAGTCACTCTTGGACAGGCATAGCTCCAATGATTCAGCTACTTCTGGATTAAGTCCAATAGAAAGACACAGCAAGAAACGATCCATATCGTCTGGATATGTCTTAAGCTGGGAATCCACAGAATCAGATACAGTCGCGGAAAGATTGGAAGACGCCCCAAAGTCAAAATCTTTTGAAAGCTCAGGTATATCTAAAAACCTCAAAACTCCTGTTCCATAATTCCTTGATGCATAATGTGATAGTCACATTTTGGTTTGTGTGCAGGGAATGAGTAAGGTATGAGACTTTGGCGCATAGGAGCACATTTGGATTGGATTCCCGGCTCATGCAGTTTTGAAGTTTAGTTAGATATTGAAATATTGTTATTAGCTTTTAGATGCGTATGACATTGTCCATCATATAATACATTGTGCAAGGATTTTTGTTTTAATAAAATTGTCAATTTTCTTTTAACACATGTTGTTTGAAATATCCTTGAAATGTTGTATGATTGTGTTGAATGCATGATTAGTAATAACTTGAATATTGATACATCCAAAGTGTTTGGATTTTAGGAATTGTGCTCCTTATGATTGTTAAAGTGAATATTATAAGAATCAATTCAACCAAAGGTCCAGTTGGACAGGACTTTGGAATCATTTGACTTAGAGTCACATGATGAATTGAGTTCTTAATGTGTCAAGAAATGAATCACCCAAAGATCCAGTTGGACGGGACTTTGGAATCATTTGACTTAGAGTCAAATGATGATTAAGTTCTTTATAAAGCACATGTGGCAAGAAATGAATCACCCAAAGATCCAAAGGATAGGATTTTGGAATCAGTTGACTTAGAGTCAACTGAAGATTGCAAGTCTTGAACAGAATTAACAAAGTCATAAGTTTACATAGAGATGTAAAAGAGATTGAGATTAGGAGCAACGAACACATCAGATGCTGTGTATTGCTCGAATCCTCAAATAGAACACAATTGGTTGTACTCTGCGATATTTGTGAATCAGTATGACGAATATGGCTTCGCTTATCAGAACAAGCGATTGAATTGAAACCTTGAATCGTTCAAGGACTTCAAAGGAAGTACAATATCCGCAGAACCTGAGTGACAACATAAACTGGGAAAATGTTTCACAGTTATTCTCTTCCAAGAACATTAATAGTTATAATGTGTCTTAGGGAAGATGATGGAGCGTTGGTCGAAACAGTTCGATCCTCAATGTATGAGATACATTGCCAATTAGTTTCTGATACATTGAATACTAAACCAGTCAGACCATATTCCAACCACATCCTTCGACTAAGTAGGTTTTGCAGACACTGTCTGAAATGTAAAGTTGGGATTGTCCCAATTGTACATTAAAGGTCCAGGGTCTTGTAGTGTTCGTCCGAACCTCATGACTAGCCTGAACCTAATCAGAAATGTCGTTTCACTGGCTATCCCGCTGTAACTGGAAGAGAAAGAGCTCTTTTAGAAATAACTCAGTTTCTAAGGAAATAGTGGGAGTTTGGGACAGTCCTGAATGAGTTCAGGATTAGCCAAGTGAAATAACCTTTAGTCATCACTAGGCTTAGAGCAGAAATCAGATTTTTGTTTTAAAATTCTGACATTATCTTCTCTTGACCAGTAGTACTGATCACCATCATAAGTAGTTATGATCAGGGTGACATACCGATTAGTGGTAAAACTAGTTGGTACAGATTTTCAATCCGACTACTTGGAAGCATTGGTAAGCCCGGTTGCTGCCAATTAAGAGAACTTTAGGACGAGATACAGTCTATATGACAGTTTGATTGATTTTACAACTGGTCTTAAAACCAGTGGGAGTAATCATCAAAAGAAACCAACATGGACAGAAACGTACCTTCAGAACATCTAGTTGAGTGAGACGATACTCAGAGTCAAGAAATTGACTCCGAGAGAAGCACTCTCAATAGAAGGTGAAATCTGAAAGGACACTGCATAATGTAAGTCGTTAGTGGAGCGCGTGTGGATCACCGGCACATTAATAAGGACTCACAAAGAATATGCCCGTATAAAGGTACGTGGGCCCGGGATAACGCCATGGGCATCTCGCAAGAAAGGATATTCAGATTCTCGAAATATGCCAAAGGATTGGGTTTTGAGAATGGGCTGAAAGATTTCCATTAAGATGTCAGAAAGATTGGATTCTCAAAATGTGCCGAAAGTTCTGGATTTTGAGAACAGTCCATAACCGTATCAAAGCCAGTGGGAGCGTCGCTGTTATCTATCTCCGTATGTGTGTTACATAATGCTTCTAGGAAACGTCTCTTTTCATTACAAAGTGTAACGACTTGGTGTTAAGAGACGGATCGCTATGAAAGACTTAATAGAAATACGGCATGCTCAGGTGGTTACAAACGTCTATGAGATAGATCGAAACTCTGCCAAGATGATCTTGATAAGACTCAAGATGCATAGCTCAGGAAAGGAGTTTGCTGTCATTGCAAAGTGTGATGATTTGGCATGAGAAGTATGAAAGGTGCAACGCACTCACATAATCCATTGACATATATCAGATAGATGTTGTCATCAGTATAGAACTGGCCATAGTAAGCACGATCTTGATAAGATTCAAGATGCATGAGAAAAAGTCTCTGAAAGGATATAGTTATTAAAAGTCGTGACACAATGATTATAAGTAATCCTAAGATTCCAAAAGGGTTTGGAATAGGACTAGATCGAATCCAACAAATTTCTTGGATCGATCAGAAGTGTCATGAACATGTCTTGATGACTTAATGCTTAGAGCATGGTGAGTCAGATTCATGATATGACCTGGCTGGGAATACTTAATGGATTTTTGTACATATGTGAGAAATCATTGGAAAATGATTTAGGGGTGAATGTTGATAACAATTTGAAAATAGTTTTTTAAAATAAGGACTTAATGGTTAAAGAATTTCGTTGGCATTCCGATGGAGCGCATGTGGCTCACCGGTACATCGTAACACCTCGAAATAGTCTTAGGGTGCAGTCATGTGGACTAAAGATCCCAAGAACCATGGAAAGTCACAGTACATAGAATGGAGTTGTTAGTGAGAATGACGGTATGACCAAAATTGAAATATCACCGGAAGGATATCCGATCGGATAAAGTGTATAAATGTATAACATTTGAATACATAGAAAGAGTGAAAGGTCAAGTAGACATAGATACATAACACGAATTAAATAGTTTAAAAGGAATCTAGAAACCGATAATAGTTTTATGTAAAATCCGACTTGGTGATTACCTCATGGAGACTTGGTAATTAGGCAAGAGTATCAACCGGTCAGATTTTATGTTTCAATATTGCATGTTTCACTTCCCGAATAATTTGATTATTCAAAAGGTCCACAGTCGCTCATACTTTTCGGGAGTAAGTATGAACGAAGACTGTCGTGAATTGGTTTGTACATTGTCTAAGGAGTTAGACATTGCAGTAAGACTGCTACAACGTTCACGAGTACTTAGAAATAGAGATTTGAGTATTGGATAAACCCGCGCTCAATAGATTGCTTCATGGATTACATCACGAGCAATGTTGAGACGATAATATCGTATGATCTTGAAGCGGAGACATATGAGTTGAAATTTACGAGTCGGTTGTGCATTGATAATGCGAAAACGCATCGGTAACTCGATGTTACAAACGCATTGTTGTGTATGATTTGATAAGTAAAAGACACAATCATATGAGTCGAAGCTTATTCGTTCCTTGACCCTGATGGGAAACAGATATCTGTAGGCCTCTCGATGATTTTGAAGTTGACTAAAGTGCTGGCCAGCCGAGACTAAATTGATGTGTTCAATTAGAAGTCCGAAAGTCATAAGCAGAATCGGAAATCGGGAAACAGAGTATCGGACAGAGATTGATCTCAATCCATGTCTCGTGTCTGAAAATATCTTGTTGGACGAAGGATCATATCATCACTTATCTATGGACAGAACTGACTGGGTCAGAGTTCGGCAGCAGTTTCTTGGAAGCTGCAGGTTGTTTATTAATCAGAAGATAAATTAAAGTCATAGACTTATCCAAGTTGGAGACTGTTGGATTAGGTGTCTAAGCCATGACTTTACATTTATATTTATCCTGTTAATTGAAGCAAAGTCCATTTGGGTTGCCCTCATAGCTGGAGGTTAGGATAGAGTTTAGTAGAGTAAAAGGTTGATTTATTAATTGTTTAATAAATCAATAGAATTAATTAAATGGATTATTAATATATATAAGTGTTAATATATTAATTAGAAACTATAATAATTAATGAAGATTTAATCTAGAATTAATTGGATTTAATTCAGTGATTAAATTAATTAATTAAAAGTGCAGGGACTGGTTTGTATTTATTCAATAGTTGAATAACTTGCAAGCCAGTAGCCAGGGGCCAAAGTTGGCGCCAATATGGAGGGAACTCCATAGTTGGCGAAAACCCTAATTAGGGTTTAGAAGCCTTGATCCAAATGGTCAACAGGCTTGCCCATTAAGGAGGCTCCTTAGGGTTTCAGCTGTAACCCTTGGAGGCTATAAAAGGAGGCACCTGGCACCCTCATTCTCTGCGCCATTTTACATCAAGAATACTCTGCTGGACTATCTTCTCCATTGTTTTGGGTGTGACTTGCATTTGAGGCAGGACACTTGTGCTGCTAGCTTCAAGAACAAGATCAAAATGTTGGTTTTCTCAGTATTGATCTTTAGGAATTATTGTTGGCCTTTAGGTTTTAATTTATTATCTTCATAGAAGAAAACATAGATCTTTCTAGGGTTGCATGTGAACCATAAGAAATTATTTGTTCATTGTTTGCTAGAAAACCCTTCATATATATATATATATATATATATATATATATATATATATATATATATATATATATATATATATATATATATATATATATATATATATATATATGAACTATAAGTATTGTGTGAATGTATGATGAATTCTGTACCAATCACCATCTAGGGCCGGGCATATTAGTCAATTTGTATAATATAATTATAATTTGCATTAATAATTAATTTGATTACCTTAATTAAAAGTTTATATTTATGGAATTGAAACTACCCTAACCTTATTTCAGCGGGCATCTTCTTCATCCCATGTGCAATGCCATGATCACTATCACGCTACCACCACCAACACCACCGCCGCCGCCATCTCCTCCAAACCTGGAAACAATCAACACCACCACTTGTATTCACTAGGGTTCTAAATAATGCGCCATGGCGGCGCGAAAGGCGTGCTCTATGCAGTTATCTCGGCCATAAACCTTATAGCGGTCACCTAGCGAGATTCGATTTAGCGTTTATCGCGGTGGTATAGCGGTGGTATAGCGGGTTTTTTGTTGTTGTTACTTTTAGACTATTAATACTACGTAGAATTAATATCACAAAAAGTTGTATAAAAATGTCACATAAAACATAGATAGTATTCTAATATGAAAAGTGTCAACGTGTCTCGGCAAATCTCTATAACGATCCCGCACAATATCGCTATCTCGGGCTCCTAAATCTCCTAAATCTTGGCAAATCTCGGACATTACCGCTATCTCGGGAAAATCTCGGACAATATCGCCGCGTGCTATGACATTGAGGCGTGAAGTAGCCGTCTCGAAAACGTCCACGACATCTTTTTTAGGCGTGACACATGTTAAGGCGAGTCATGGCGTCACGCGTGTCAAAGCGATTCATGGCGTGTTATGGCGCGGATTTTTACTCTTTAGGCCCGTTTTTTCTTCTTTGTCTTGCATTTATTCATATAAAATTGCCGCCTTATTTCACGTCTTGAAAGACGTTATGGCTCGCCAACGCTCGTAAAACTTGAGGTTCGATATTGCCGCCACGTCACGCCTTATGCCATTTGCAACCTTGCATGGTATTCATACACCAATATCATCTTTTTCAGACCTGCAAACAATCATACCATACCATTTGTAATAAAAAAACGCAAAAGGGAAAGAAGAATACAAATTGGATGTTGGGTATGTGTTTGCTGCAAATGATTAGAGTTTGCTAACAATCCCATAGATAACCTTATTAATTATTACATAAGGATTATTAAGACTCAAAAACAAAATAAAGTTTTACCATGAGTTAACAAAAAAAAACAACATTTTTTTTGTAGATATCAAAAGATATTTTTAATTTTTAAGCTTTCCGTTAACAAATTACAAGAAAATATAATGTGGAAGGTGAGAAAAAAAAATAAAAGATATATATTTTGTCAACTAAAATCTACTCGTACTAAAGTTAATACTATATTTATTTTATATCGTGTTATTGACAAAATCAAATCACCATATTTTTTTCGACTCATTAATTTTGTCGTATCAATCAAATTGGATACCTGTGAATTTGAGTCTTAAATTCGTGAAAATACCACAATCGACGTGTTTTCATGTGAGAATGCAACAAATCAATGAAAACTTAAGCATCTTGAATATTTTTTTTCTTAATCTTGTGCGAATCCACAATAATTATATCAGGAATCCAATCCATTTTTTACGATGGATGCTATTTCTATTTTTATCATTAACTAAATCAAGGGAAGCCAGTAATATTTCAAAGAAAGCGTTTAACCTTCTGTGTGTTAAAGCCTAATATGTCTTGAACAAATTGTGGATGATTGCTTATTTGGATGTCAACACCTTATAAACTGATGTCAGTCTGTCACCATCAGGGAGGATGATCAAAACAAGTTATCTTTTTGACTTTTTTCAATCAAAGAATACCGGATGCTTTCGTTGTTTAATCTTTAAAAACAAGTTGACTTTTATATCAACCAGTTGAACATAAACTTAGAATCATTCTATGTTAATTTAATCCACACAAGTTCTGCGCCTCCTTCGATCACTTCTTTCCTTTTATCTTTCTTCTTCTATCATATGACGTTTTTAAGGTACAGGATGGCTCTCATGGTTGTCTTGCTTGTGTTATTCTTGATCGAACCCGGATATTCACAGTTGAATGACGATGAAAACATTGGCAACACATCCGTACGATCATTCTGTGGTCCTAATCCTCCAATTATTCTCTCAAATTTTATCAACAATCGGAACTCTACCCTTGGTCAAATCCGAAGCCAATTATCGAGCAATGGTGTATTTTATGCAAGGGCACAGGGTTTAAGTGACGGGGACTCTGTTTTTGGCGACGCCCAGTGCAGGCAGTACCTCTCCGCAGCTCAGTGCGTTGCTTGTTTCGATTCTTGCGTGTCTCAACTCGTCCCTTGCATAACTGGCAATGGTGCTTATGCTTTCTCTGATAACTGCTTTGTTAGGTAACCTTTATTTTATTTACCATTGAACGATTAAGCAAACAAAAGTAAGCAAATGTCATTCGAATCATTAAATCGTTTTACATGCCATTTTGGAAGTGGTACCATCATCGTTGCAGTACGATTTGACAGAATTGAACCGTCTATGTAATATTTTCTATGTCCCATAATTAGTGTTTGATGAACGACAAAGTATATCCAGTCATAGAAATCTCCTCTGTGTGCTGCAAACTGACACACGGTCTATATATTCAGTACACTCGTACTTAATTAGTTGTTCGTTATTAAGGTTCAGATTAGCAAATTTTAGTTTTCTATTTTCAAATTATATTTTCTATAAATTTTAAATAATAGTCTTGTAGTTATCAACTATTCAGAAATATTATAATACGCAAAAAACCCGTACATCATCACTAATGTCATTTCTGGTCTTGTTTGTCTGGCTGGGACCGTAATACTTCAATACTATATGACAACTTGCTCTAGGAGGAATAAACTAATAACGGGATATGATCAATGATACACATTTGAGCACGTGATGCGTATAGTGATTACCAGGACCGAATAACTATCACCTTGGTGCAGGCGTGGGGTCTTATTGATTTTCCCGATTGTTGATTGTTTACATCTAATTAGTTTGTATCTTATTTTAACGTCGTTTTGCTGAATATACAAAGTACCATGCATTAAATTAACTAAAAAAAAAAAAAACTCATTTGTATAGGATATATATACGTGACTAGTCAGTTAGCAACAACATTAGGTTCCAACTATTTTAATACCCACACGTTGCTGTCCTGTATTTATCAAACAGTACTGCTATATAAAAAAACTCATTTGTATAACATATGCTACCACTTGGACGTTCTCTTATGGATTCTGATCAATTCCTAACTTTAAAACACCTATATAGGAATGCTTTTTAAGTCATTAATTATCAACATCATGCATTAATTATTTGTGGGATTAAATAAAATGGATTAGATATCATCCTAATTAACCAGTTTTTTAAAGTAATAATATTTTGGTTAATTTGTAAAACGACCGAGTGTACTTTATTAGTTTTTCCAAGTTACTGATTATTTATTTCTATAAATCTTAACCAGCGAGGAGGATCTAAGAATTATTATATATTCCTTTGTCGTATATAGGTATGAGAACTATCCCAATTATTACAATAACCCGGCTGTGGCCGTGGATCTGATTACCTTCCTTCCGCTTGACATATGTGGGAATCAATCGGCATCTCAGACATCATCTTTTACCGAAGCTATAGATGGGTTGTTATCAGATATTAGAGTTGCTACTCCGAGAGCCCCTAATTGGTATGTAGCATCGACAAGGGATGTCTCAAGTGAAAATGCAACAGTTTATGCGGTTGCACAGTGTGTTGAAAATACAAGCCAGACCATTTGCCAAGACTGTTTGAATGCAGCCTATAGTAATCTGTATAACTGTCTTCCTAATACAGAAGGAAGGTTTATTGATCAGGGTTGTTTTGCAAGATATTCAGATACTCCATTTTTCAGTGATAATCACACAACGGATATCACAAATTTATTAAAAGGTGAGGCCTCGATCTTCTTTTATTTCCTTTCATTTCATTATTGCCACCATAATAATTACCCGCTGATGGCCAAATAGTTTCATATTTGGTTAGTTTATAATACTTGCATTATTGTATATGACAGGGCAGTCAAATAAAGTACCCCTAATAGCTGGAGCAGTAGGGGGTGTCGGCCTCTTCTTCCTTGTTCTTGCGTTGGGCTTATATTATTTTCTATGGAAGAAGCCTAAGAAGACCAAAGAAGGTAATTGTATATATTTGTGTGTATGGCGTACTAGTACTTGAGTAATGACAAAGCTTGCATGGCCTTAGATACATCAAATACTACTTCCAGAAATATACTTCTTATATGGAATATTACATTTAGTTTCATTATTCTGATAACCTCTAATTGTTTCTACGTGGTATATATTTTAGATGGACTAGATTTTAATGGAGCAGTCAGCTACAATTATAAACAGCTGCAGTTGGCAACCAATAATTTCAGTGAAGGGAATAGTATAGGAAGAGGTGGATTTGGTGAAGTATTCAAGGTAGTAAATTAATTAGAGCCAGTTATATACATGTGATGCAAAATATAATTAGAATTAAAAAGAAGCTAAATATGGAAGAAATAAACACATCGTTTGGTTTCAGAGGACTATTCATATTTAAGTTATACTCTATTTGATTAGCCATTGGAACTTCTTGATACAGAATTTTTAATGGAACGACATATATTCTATAGTCACACATCTGAAATTCATATAATAGGCTATTGAAATTAAAGATATTTTAGTCTATCAGAAAACATAGGGACTATACTTTCCACATTATCATGTAGCTAGATCAAGTAACTGAAATTTAGTATCTTGAATAATAGTTTATGTGTGGTTTAATAGGCAATTCTTGACGATACACAAGTTGTGGCAGCGAAGAAACTTGAAGTTCGCGATGCTAGAGCAAAAATAGAATTTGAAAATGAAATCTTGCTTATAAGTCAAATTCATCATCGAAATCTTCTACGTCTCCTAGGATGGTCCAGTGAAGGATCCAATCTACTACTTGTCCTGGAATACATGCCAAATGGCAGCCTTGACAACTTTCTATGGGGTAAGTTGTTAAAAGACGAGGATTCACATTAAATTTTTAATCTCCAAACATTTGGTATGATATATGTTCATTGTAGGTGCAAAAAGGGGGACTTTAAATTGGAAACAACGATATGACATTATCTTAGGGATAGCTAGGGGTCTTGCTCATCTACACAATGAATGCCATATAAAAATCATTCATAGAGATATAAAATCAAGCAACATTCTTCTAGATGACCATTTTCAAGCAAAAATAGCTGATTTCGGGTTGGCAAAGTTTCAACCGGATGATGAAAGTCATGTTGTCACCAAGTTTGCAGGGACATTGTAAGTTTTATTTGCAATATATTTGTCCTACATTCCATATTATGCATCTAATCCGACTATTTTATTTTTACTATGTTTAACAATACTAGGGGCTATACAGCACCAGAATATGCACGTCATGGTCATTTATCAGACAAAGTTGACACTTTCAGCCTTGGTATTGTGATTCTTGAAATCATTAGTGGCCGAAGGTGTACTGACGTGAAAATTGATGGACCATCCACCGATTACCTCATTGAACATGTGAGATACAAAATTAATACCGTTTCCACTTTATATTTAATTTGTTGATGTAAAAATATATATAATTAATACCAAGAATACTATCAGAGTTGACATATATATCAGTTTTGACATGGTACCTCAAGACAGTTTTGTAATGGATTATTCTCTCCCCACTCACAAACAGATATATTTTCTATGTTGCTGTTTGGTTCTTAAATTCTTTTGTTGGCAGGCATGGAAGTTGTATGAGAATAATGAACATATGAAGTTAGTTGACGAGACATTGGATGTTAGAGAATATGAAGAAGAACATGTGACGAAGATCATTGAGATTGCTTTGTTGTGCACCCAGTCACCAGCTATTAATAGACCGGCCATGTCCGAAGTGGTTTTGATGCTTCAAGATGGAAATTCATTGGGGGAAAGACAACTAACCAGACCTACTTACATCGATCACAATCGGAGGATCCATATAGGCACGATAAAGAATTCTATCGCCACTAGTAATCTTTCCCAAAAGCAAAAGGGAATAGAGATGAATGAACATGTACACATTAATAGAGCTGATGACCAACTAGATGTAATAGAGAAGGGGACCAACATTGCAAAGATTGGGTAATTTTTTAGTTAATGTGTTCACGAAGATATATGATGCTGACTTTTTCTGCTTTAAAAAACTAAAAAGGGCCTCACCTAGTGTTGCCTTTCCTATATTTGTTAATTCCCATTTTAGCATATTTATCGTTTAAGGAATAAAGTATTGTTGGAAAAATTTAATTTTAATTAATTTTATAAAATGGGTTTTCCCCATTTTTCCATAAAACAATTTAAGATGAATGAGAAATTGTATCTCAAAGTGGGGTAGTTAGAAGAAGTTGGAAAATAAGTTAATGGGTTTTAACTCATCCCACATTGGTGGGGGAATGAAAAGGAATTGGGTTTATAAGTCTAAAGGCTGCCATGCTTTATAAGACTTAAAGCACAAAGGCTCTCTCTTGCGCGCGCAGGGGGGTGGGTGCAAATGCGAACCAGATTGGGTTGGGTTAACTGAACTTGTGTGCGAGCACACGTCCTGCGGGTACGAATGCACCACCGGTCGACCAGAAAAGTTCAAGGACCTTTTTGAAAATATTCTCCTTTTCTTAATTGTTCGTAACTGAAAATTTAATGTCTTTAAACACAGATTTCGGTTTTGATATTGGTATTAAGGAGACTTTATTTTTCAGTTACGTTTGTGTCTTTAATTCGTCAGTTTCGTTTCGCTGTATATATACAACGCTCGAGCTACTGTTGAGACACACCAGATGCAACACTTTCATCTTCTTCTCAACTTCTGCATTCACTTCGTTCTCATCCTACAACCAAGATATAATCCGGCCTATTGACGGTTCGGGCAATCTAGAAGAATTGCTTCACGCTGTTGTATCCTGGGAAACAAACACCCATACCGGGCAAATTTGTTTTAAGGAAACTGTGTCAAACACAGGCCTCAGCAACTGTTCTCAATTTTTCTTTGTTCGTTGGCATTTTCGGTATATATTTTCCTAACAGTCTTAAAACAAGTTCGTTTGTGCCAAACGAACAACGAAAATACTTTTTCTGTAATTAATTCTTGCAATTCAGAAACTCTTTTCCAGTAACAGTTTTCTGTTTTCAAAGTTTCAATTTCTACCATCTCGTTTCTGTTTAAACGATCAATTACAGTTTGATAATCTGTTTTCAGAAACATTTTGAGATACAATTTCTCATTCATCTTAAATTGTTTTATGGAAAAATGGGGAAAACCCATTTTATAAAATTAATTAAAATTAAAATTTTCCAACAAGTATAATTTATAGGAACATAATAGGCTAAACAAGGACACTATTGTGCAAGCGACAACTATAAGGGTGGTTGGACTGGGTTCGGAAACGACTAGGGAAGAGTGCGGGAGAGCTAATACCGACGGCTACACTTTCCCCCGCTCGGTACTGCCAAAAAACTTGGCCAATGGGGACACCGACACGGAACATCCCTCCTCTATCACATTTTATTTGTTTTTTACAAATAATTGCACATATAAATAGCATTACTAACATCTAATTTTTTTCACAAAGATTTATCATATACTTTCAACTTTCACCAATTTCCCATATATATTCACTCCAAAATGGATTGCTACAGGTTCTAGAAGAACGAAAAGTCATGCTATTGGTTTAAACGATCAGTCAACATTTCCATAAAGTGTATTTCAATTTACGAAATATTTAAATTTTCCAACACAACATTCGTACAACACGTTCTGACTATCCCTAGAACAATCAACCTTTAATCCATTCCTACCACGCAACTCGTACCAACTCGTACCAACCTACTATAGTCGAAGATTCCAATGAGAGGAAAGAAACTATACCCACCACTCAAATCGAAGAATATGATGTGTCACCAGAAGAAACCGCTCTAATCCTACTATATACTTCTTTTAGACAAAAGCCAAAACCATGGGGCGAGAATGAGCAGGTTACAATAGGCAAGGCTTGGTTTGATATTTCAAAAGACTTAAACGTGGGTAATCATAAGAGATTTAACTCATAATATAAACTAGACCTTGAAAGTTTTACAAGAAAAATACCAAGTACGGATCGTAGTGTTCATCAAATGAATTTTAAGTGGAAGGACATGCAGGAAAAGACAAACAAGTTCAACGTCATCCACAACAACAAGTTCGCCAATCGGGCAAATGGTAAATCGTATGAAAAAATATGAAAGTCGACACACAGTATGTATTAGAAACTTTTAAGCATGAAATCTTTTCATCATAAGGCAGCATGAGACATTATTAGTGATCATAAGAAATAGAGTGTTGTACTCTCATGGGTTAGGAAACACATCTACATGCATCAAAGAGGATAAAGATATCATACTCACATACACATACACATTACTACAAAAAGACAGATAGTGTATGGTCAAAATGGAACATAGAATGAATACAGTTTTGCAACTGTACTCTATGGTGGGATATTACAAGAGGTAATAGAGTACAAGTATGCAACCGCACTATATACATATATTAGAGTATGATTAATTATTAGTAATGCAACTATATATATATATATATATATATATATATATATATATATATATATATATATATATATATATATATATATATATATATATATATATATATATATATATATATATATATAGAATTAGGATCGGATGAGGACTCTAATTTTGGTGAGGACTGTGATGGCAAATCTAGAACTCTAATCTTGAAAAATGGGAGGCTAAGATTGATTGTGAAAAAATTGACACATCTTAAAAGCTTGGGGGCTAGTTGTCTAAAAATTAAAACTAATGGGTAGATAAGACAAATTAAGAAGGGTGATATAGTAATATGATCGAGTACTCCACCACCATTGCGATACTTATCACAATCTCGTTTGCTGGGTTTTTTTTTTATTCCACCAACTTTGTTTTTGGGCCATAAATTTTTTTTTTTTTAAAAAAAATTATGAAAAAACCAAAGTTCTTAAAATTTAATTCTCTACAAAACAAGCACCATCATGAAAATTTGAAAAAAAAATATTTTTTATTTTTTATTTTTATAAAAAATCAAAAATTAAAAATTCTCCAAAAATTATGAAAATTTAAGGGATCATTGTAGATATTATATTAGTAAGTTTGCAAAAAGAATTTTTTGAAATTTTTTTAAGTGTTCATTTTTATATTTTTAAGTAAAAAACTCATCAAAATAGCAAAAAAAATTTACATGATACAAAAATATTAAGAACCAAAATATGTTTTATGATTCAAACTGTTTTAAACTAATTATTTTATGAATCAAAACTTATCAAAATAGCAAAAAAAATATACATGATCCAAAAATATTAAAACTAAAATATGTTTTATGATCCAAAACTTATGATCCAAGATTCAAAACTTGTTATAATCCATGATCGAAAACGAGTTATGATCCAAAACGAGTTAAAAAAACATACAACGACAAAAAAAACTGGAAAAAAAACCTGAAAAAAAAACTAAAATAAAAAAATTGAAAAAATAAAAAAATTGAAACAAAAACTAAAAATAATATTTAAAAAATAATAAAAACGAAAAAAAATAAAAAAACCTTGCTAAATTATGTTGTACGGACGTGAGTAACATATGATTATATCATCGAGTCCGTATTACGTTCCATAGATGAGCGCCGCATGCGATTACGTCAATTCCACTAATTACGTTTGACGTTATTGCCCTTAAGATAATGAGTGTACGAGAATTGTTCTCGCAGTCCTCAACAAAATTGAAGTCCTCACCGGATCCGGACCCCATATATATATATATATATATATATATATATATATATATATATATATATATATATATATATATATATATATATATATATATATATATATATATATATATATATATATATATATATATATATTCTTTCTCCCACATTGACCACTCTATTATAATATACAAACCAAGGTAGTAGTCGATGATCAAAATAAATGAAGTAGAATTATGGATGCACTATAAGAGAACTAACATTTATAAGTTAGAAGGGCTTCGAAGCCATGTAGAAAGGGATATATGGTCCAAACAAAAATTGATAGATAGTCAAAAAGCCAAACTATGTTATGATGAGTCGTTAGGTTTTGTGTAAGATTATATAAAATCTAAGCTCATATTTCAATTTATGTAATGGATAATCTAAGTTATATAAAGTGCACAATCTAAATAACGTAATGCAATACAAATGGCTGGTCCTATTACATATTGTTTAACTCAAAAGTGGGACAAAAACTTTTGTTTTGTGAACCGCTACCTGAAGCCCTCTACTACTCGATGACCTACTCTTAGTGGATTTTCCCCGGTATGTTGATGTTTGTTCTTTACAATTTGGTAAGACAGTTGGACAATATTTGTTTATACTTTCTAGTATGTCCTTTTTGGCGACATTGAGAACACTATTTTATTATTGGACCATCACCTTATGAGAGAGTAGTGAGAAGAGGCTGGAAGAGGGTTCACTAACTTCTAGTATATGTGGCTCAATAACAATCTGCATATAATGCATTGATAGTTATAAAGGAACTATTTTCATACCTTCAGGTTGTTCAAACAAATATCGCATGACCAAAATGTATTCTAGATAATTGAAACTTCAAACATGAATAACCTTTTGTGTCAAAATCAACGAGACCGTTCTGATCGAAATCTAGAACTTCAAATTTATTATTCGAAATTGGTCGCTAGTCCATCCGGGACTTTTACGTTTTGTGTTGCAAACCTTATTTCCAGCCCATGGGGCAAGTGTTTGCTTTATTTCCATTGCAAACATGACAAAATAATAGTTGAGTTCAATCATAGTTAAATTGAAGAACTAAATAAGCATCAAAATAATATAAAATTGTACCTCTGAAATTGCGACATTGAAAATACAAATGTTGCATTGTCGTATAGAAGAACTCAATAAGTATCATCAATGTCATCTTACTTCCATCTCTCGTTAAGGAATGAAAGGACTTTGCGTTGTTTGATGCTATAAGATTATATTGAAGACCATGGAAATTTGCTCTTGCCCACATTTTTTTGGCCTAACAACACATATTTTGAAAGTTTATTTGAAGTGTTAAATTGTTGAGGACTTGCACACCTTCTAAAATAACTTAGTTTTATATTTCCTATACTTTGTGTGTACACTTGATAAAAGATTGTGGCCATAGATTCTATGATGTACATTTTTTAAAATATTGGCAATGCATATCGCTATCAACGGCGCACTATCATATATAAAAGCTTAAATTTTCTAATTTGTCGATGCAATCATGCAGTTTTTTTGTAGCAATAGTATCCATGAATTCATGCTCTCATGTAACGCTCCATTCTGTTTAATTATCTGTTTACTTAATTATTTATTTTATTCTTTTTAGGAAAATGATTAAGTAATTAATTATAAATTATGGAATTATAATAATTATTATAATTTTCTAAGGTTATAAATATGTGAGAATTTTTAAATAAAGTGGAGGGGACTATATTGGCATTAGGATAAACTTATTTGGTAACAATAATATAGGGTCTATATTGTCATTATGGTCAAATAAGGGACCAATCTTGCTATTTAAGAAAGTTATGCATGAATCTTTGTGGGCCAATTGTGGTGTTCGTGAATTACCTTTAAAGAACCTCGAATTCACCTTAGAGCTCATTTCTCCTTGTTCGCTTATTCCATGTATCTCAACACGTAAGGAACCATCTCTCATTCACGATTTTGGGAAGTCATGACCTAGGTTTTGGCTGGAAAGAATATATTGCGACTGTGAGGATGTGATCGGGACGAGAGAGAAGAGATCATCGAGTCCTCCAGGCCTGTGTGTACATGGAAGGTTGAATCGGGAAAGAGATGGCGAGAAAGAGAGGACCATCGAGGGAGGAAGAACAAAAATGGGAAATTAGAAATTTTGCCGAGAAGACGGGGTTATTCATGGGAGTTCGAATCCGCAACTTGAGGTGTCGGTCCATACAGCCAAGCTTTCCCTTTCCACTAGTATACATGTATCCTGAACCCTAACCTCCTCCCCTTAGAGTTTTGTTGAAGTCGAGAACCTTGGATGTGCCTTATCGAGTTCTTGCTAAACTTAACGAGGCAGTTATGGCGGGAAGAAAGGAAGGAAAATGGAAGAAGGGTGTAGTCGGATGTTTCCTGTCAGGGTCAAGTGGATGTATGGTTGGAGTTTTGGCGAATTGTTCTAGCGGGTTGTGGGATGTTTCTCCTAATGGATGATTGGTAGATTTTCCCTTGTATTCTCTCGGTTTTTCCTTTTGTTTTCATTGCTTCTCGGCACCTTTTCACTACCTTGAAACCTCCAAAACACCCATAGGTGTTGTGGTTATGTTTAAAGATTAGAAAACAGTCGTAATAAGTGTTCCTTAAGGCTCATTGTATGTAGATGAAGACAAGGTCCACCTGTGTTTATACTTTCATGTAAGAAACTTGGTATTGGAAATCTAGTGTTTGTTCTAATCATTTATAAAGGTCTTAATGTGAACCTTAATGCTTCTAATAAGGAATCATGTCATTAAGAACCTAATAGAATATTTATGTTGAGGTTGAGCAAGAAAACATGCTAAAAGTTAGAAATAACACATAAAACTTTGTAACGGTAACAGTCTCTGATCTTGCAAGTTGGTTTGTGAGAAATAAACGCAAAAATTAGGAAACGTACTACAGTTAAACATTTGTTGGAAATCGAGTCTAGTTTCTAGAAAGGTATAGCACATGTAAATTGGAGTTATGGTTCAGAAGATATGGTCAAAACACTGACAAGGGGTCTAAAAGGGCTTAATTGGAAAAATACATAGAAGTGTGTTATTAAGTTCTTAATGCATCAAGAGCTTAGGAATTATATGTTTGATCATATGTAACATGTTTTAATAAATTTATAAATACATTTGTTGATTTATAACTATAAGATTAATGCATAAAGAACCTAATGCTTAAATGCTTTAAGACTAAATGTAAACGGAAATTATGTTAAAAATAAGAAAATAGTATACGTTAAATATATACCAATTGTAATGAATATGTAAGAGGTCATAATAAGAGTTTATATCATAAAGGATTTAATTGGTTAAGGTCTTTTGGTTAAAGACTTGATGAATGAGTGGAAAAGGAAGCAAAAACATATAATATATAAATATTAGTATGTAGCAAATTGTACTATAATCTAAGTAGTGTTTGTTGATAATACTTGTAGGAATACGTGATAATTTAATGGTTGGCACTTGGATTGCTGTAACACCCGGCTTTTAAAACAAAAACTGTTGGATTAGGTGTCTAAGCCATGACTAATAATTAGTATTTATCTAATTAATAGTAGCATAGTCCATTTGGGTTGCCCTCATAGTTGGAGGATTGGCAGAAAGTCCGGTAGAGAGAAAGATTGATTTATTATGTGATTAATAAATCAATAGAAATTAAATAAATAGTTTATTAATATATTTAAGTGATAATATATTAATTAGAAACTATAATAATTAATTAGAAATTTTTCTGGAATTAATTGGAATTAATTTGGCAGTTAAATTGATTAATTAAAGGTGCAGGGACTAAAACTGTAATTATTCGATAATTGAGTAAGTGGCAGTGTAAGTAACTATGTGGTGAACGAAATTATATATATAGATATATATATTTTCGAGATATATATATATATATATACTACAGATAAATGGTGTTTGAATGATTAAAATAATAGTTTATCTTAATTCGAATTCAAAAAGGCTTATCTGTAACGATTATCTGATCACCACATGGAGGCTATAAATAGGGAGGCTCTCCCTAACCCTAGGACCACGAAATTTAACTCTCTCTCCCAAGGAATTTTCGGCCAAGAGCTCAGCTAAGGGTGTGACTGCATTTGAGGCAAGAGATTTCTGTTGCTTTGCTTCCAAGATTCACCTTAAGGTTGGTTTTTCTTGATCTTTCTTTTAGTTTAATTCTTTCTGGCCTTTTAGGAATTGTTATATGTTTAATTAGAAGAAAAACTAGATCTATATAGGTTGCATGTGAACTTAGGATTTTTAGTTCATAGTTGCAGAAAACCTTTCAGTGGTATCAGAGCGTTTGGTTGTTTTTCTTGTTAAATTGCTATAACTGCTTTCCTTGTAATTAGGGTTTATAGTCTCTAAACCCTAATTTTGGGCAAATCGACAATTAGGGTTAGGGTTTTGAAAACCCTAGCCCCTCCCCTCTATTTTGGCGATTTTATGATTAGGGTTTAGAAGGTATTCTATTTTTGGTAACTTTAAATTGTTTAAAAGATAAACCTTAAAACCTTTATCTTGAAAATCGAAAATTAGGGGATAAGGATAGGTTTTAATTAATTTGATTAATTTGATAAACCTATCTACATTTGAATTAATTTAATTAATTGGTAATTAAAAGATAATTCAAGGATTTAATTTAATTTAGAATTTAATTGTTTAAATTGGCGAAAATTAAAAGGATAAATCCTAAAATATTTTAAAAAGTTTAAAATATCAAATTTAATTAATTTAATTAATTGGTTAATTAAAAGATAATTAAAATAAATTTTAAAGGTTTAATTTAATTTTAAATTTAATAGCTTAAATCGACAATAAATTAAAAGATAAACCAGAAACAATTTTTTAAAAGGTTTAAAAAATTACATCTTATATATATTATAACTAGGAAGTTATTTTTTATATGTATGAGATTAAATGGTTAGTCAAATCATTAGTAGGCCTCATTCACGAAGCTGGTCTATAAAGTAGGTATAAGGAGACTGCCTATAAAATGGCGGTCTAATGGGTGAACACTCTCGCCCACCGCTCGCCTGATCAGTGGAGGGTCGTTAGCCGAACAGGTTTGATAGGACCACCTAATAATCACTAAAAGTATAATGATTCAAAGTACTAGAACACTTAATAAAACCCAAATCTAGTTACTTTAGGAAAAAATGTGAATTGGTGCTAATCCATGAAATTGCACATTGCACTTTATGAAACATTGGTAGAGCGTGTGTGGTTTACCGGCATGCCAATAGGGGTTCATAAAGAGTTGCAATGGGTTTCCCGGGTATTATCATTATTGATGGAGCGTGTGTGGTTTACCGGCACATCAATTAGAGATGATAATTAACCCGAGAGTACCAAGCTAATTTGCATGGTTATTCACATCCAGTTTGTGATCCTCGGCATCCCAGTCACAAACAGTGGAGCACATCCGAGATTAAACATGCCATTGAAGAGTTTAATGAATCTCAACAGATCTAGGAATTTCATAAGATGAAATTGATAAGTGTTTATCTACCTTAATGACCATTATGTTGTGATTACGGCATCCCTCTTCACACCATAGTTGGGGTATTTTGGATCCTAGCCTTATTAAATAACATATTGGGTAATTATTTAAAAAGGACAAATTAAGCTAATAAATTCTATTTTCTTTATAGATGTCAAGTGTCAATTCTCCTCCTTCTCCTCCTTCACCCATTTCTGAAAGCATCAGAATGCACCTGCTTAATATGGAAAGGCTGACTGGCCTCAACTGTAAAGAATGGCTTCGCAATTGGAGACTGGGTCTCGGCATTGCTGGCAAGCTACATCTCACCGAGTATCCGATCCCAGTTCCACCGGAACAAGTCATCATAAAAGGTCCTTATGATGAATCCGAAGAGATTCGTGACCTCATGCTATCAACCATTGACCCCGAGTTCCGCAAGGATTTTGAATCCTTGGGGCCATATGAGTTAATGCAACTGGTTGAGAAAAGGTTCCAGAAACCAGTTGAAGAGGAACGAACCAGGATCTTCAAAAGACTTGCAGAGTGCAAGCTGAAAGCAGGAAGTAGCGTCAATTCGCATGTTCTTCAGATTGAAGCGTACATAGGCGAATTGCATAAACTTGGTTATTCCATGAGTCAGGAAGAGAGTGTTAACATCCTACTCGTTTCGCTGACAAATGAGTACGATCTGTTCATTCAGACGTATAGAAAGGAAGACCGGAAAAAGACCCTCATGGAAATGCGTCCACTGTTGACTTTATACGAGTCACTCTTGGACAGGCATAGCTCCAATGGCTCAGCTACTTCTGGATTAAGTCCAGTGAAGAGACGTAACAAGAAACGGTCGAGATCGACTAGACATGTCTCAAACTGGGAATCCGCTAAATCGGATACAGTCACGGAAAGATTGGAAGACGCTCCAACTCTTTTGAAAGCTCAGGTATATCTAAAAACCTCAAAACTCCTGTTCCAAGATTTCTTGATACATAATGTGAGAGTCGCATTTTGGATTGTATGCAGGGAATCAAGAAGGCACGGGACTCTGTCGCATAGGAGCACATTTGGATTGGATCTCCAGCTCGTGCAGTTTTGAAGTTTAGATAGATACTAAATATTGTTATTAGTCTTTAGATACATTTTTGGCATTGTCTATTACATTGTTCAAGGATTTTATTTTTAATAAAATTGTCATATTTTCTTTTAACACCTGTTGTCTGAAATTATCCTTGAAATGTTATATGAATGTGTTGAATGTATGATTAGTAATAACTTGAATGTTGATGCATCCAAAGTGTTTGGATTCAAGAATTGTGTCATTTATGATTGTTAATACAAATGTTATAAGAATCAATTCAACCACAGGTCCAGTTGGACAGGACCTTGGAATCATTTGACTTAGAGTCACTTGATGAATTGAGTTCTTAATGTGTCAAGAAATGAATCAACCAAAGGTCCAGTTGGACAGGACTTTGGAATCATCTGACTTAGAGTCAGATGATGATTAAGTTCTTCATAAAGCACATATGGCAAGAAATGAATCACCCAAAGATCCAGAGGATAGGATTTTGGAATCAGTTGACTTAGAGTCAACTGAAGATTGCAAGTCTTAAACCAAGTTAACAAAGTCATTAGTCTACATAGATATGTAAAAGACATTGAGATTAAGAGCAACGGACACACCTGTTGCGGTGTGTTGCTCGAATCTTGAGATAGAACACAATTGTTTGTACTTCACAATATTCATCATTCGGTATGATGAATATGACATTGCTTATCGGTATAAGTAATTGAATTGAGACCTTAAACAGTCCAAGGACTTCAAAGGAAGTACAAGTTCCACAGAACCTGAGCGATAACATAAACTGAGAAAAAGGTTTCACAGTTCATTCTCTTCCAAGAGCATTAATGGTTATAATGTGTCTTAGGGAAGATAATGGAGCATTGGTCGAAACAGTTCGATCCTCGATGTATGAGATACAATGCCAATTAGTTTCCAATAAGATGAACACTATACCAGTCAGTCCATATAAACCATACTCCGACCACATCCTAGACTAAGTAGGTCTTGCAAACACTGCTTGAAATGTAAAGCTGGGATTATCCCACTTGTACATAGAAAGTCCAGGGTCTTGTAGTGTTCATCTGAACCTCATGACCAGCTGAACTTGATCAGCATTGTCATTTCATTAGCTATCCCACTGTAACTAAAGAGCTCTTTTAGAAAGAACTCATGGTCTAAGGAAACAGTGGGAGTTGGGACAGTCCTAAATGAGTTTAGGATTAGCAATGAAAGAACCTTTTAGTCATCACTAGGCTTGGAGCAGAAATCAGATTTCTGCTTTACAACTGACATAATCTCCTCTTAACCAGTAGTATTGATCACCATCATAAGTAGTTGTGATCAGGGTGACATACCGATTGGTGGTAAAACACTGCAGTTGGTACGGATTTGCAATCCGACTACTTGGAAGCATTGGTGAGCCCGGCTGCTGCCAAATAAGAGGACCTTAGGGCGAGACACGGTCTGTATGAAAATTTGATTGATTTTACACCTGGTCTAAAAACCAGTGGGAGTAACTGAGTTATCAAAAGAAAGCAACTTGGACATATACATACCTTCAGAGCATCTAGTTGAGTGAGTCGATACTCAGAGTCAAGCAATTGATTTCGAGTAAAGCACTCTCAATAGCAGATGAAATCCGAGAAGATTCTGCGTGGCATAGTGTGAGTCGTTAGTGGAGCGTGTGTGGTTTACCGGCACACTAATAGGGACACACATAGAGCATGCCATTACAAAAGGTACATGGCCCCGGGTTTCGTCCCACGGGGATCTCGCAAGAAAGGATATTCAGATTCTCAAAATATGCCAAAGGATTGGATTTTGAGAAAGGACTGAAAGATTTCCATTAAAATGTCAGAAAGGTTTGGATTCTCAAAATGTACCATAAGTCCTGGATTTTGTGAATAGTCTATAACCATGTCAAAGCCAGTGGGAGTCGCCGTTATCTACTATCTCCATACGTGGGATACATAATGTTTCTAGGAAACGTCTCTTTTCGTTACAAAGTGTAATGACTTGGTGTTAAGAGACAGATCGCTATGAAAGCCTTAATAGAAATACGGCATACTCAGGTGGTTGTAAACGTCTATGAGATAGATCCAGATTCTGCCAAGATGATCTTGATGAGATTCAAGATGCATAGACCTAGGAAAAGTTTTCTTATCATTTCAAAGTGTGATGACTTGGCGTGAAAGAAACTAAGAAGGTGCAATATACTCACATAATTCAAAGTCATCTATTAGATAGATGAAATCACCAGCATAGACCTAGCCATTCTAAGCATGATCTTGATAAGATTCAAGATGCATGAGAAGAGTCTCTGAAAGGAAATAGTTTTTCGAAAATCATGACACAAAGGATTATAAATAATCCTTGGATTCCGAAAGGGTTTGGAATAGGATTAGATCGGGTTCCACAAGTTTTGGATCGATCATAAAGTCATGAACATGTCCTGATAACTTAATGCTTAGGGCATAGTAAGTTGGATTCAGGACATTGCCTGGCTGGGAATACTGGATGGATTGGTTGAACTAAAGTGAGAATTCATTAGGAAATGATTAGGGTGAAAGTGATAGTATTAATTTGAAAGATTTTCAAAGTGGTGATTATTAACATCAGGGCATGATGTTAATAGACTTCATGGTTACAAAGTCTCGTTGGTATTCTGATGGAGCGCATGTAGTTCACCGGCACATCATAACACCTCGAAATAGTCTTAGGGTGCAGTCAAGTAGACTAAAGATCCCAGAACCATAGGAAGTCACAGTACACATTCACAGAATGGAGTTAAAAGAGAAATTGACAGGATAACATATTGAGATGTTATCGGATGAGCATCCGATTGGATCATCTGCAATAAAATGTATAAGTATAAGATACTTTGGATACATAGAAAGAGTGTAAGGTTGATAAAGACATAGATGTAAATTTAGAATTGAAAGTTTAAAAGAAATCTTGAAACCGATAACAGTTTATGACAAGGTCCGACTTGGTGATTACCTTGTGGAGACTTGGTAATAAGCAGGAGTAGCTGCCAGTCAGATCTTTATGTTTCACTTTTGCATGTTTTACTTCCCGAATAATTTAATTATTCAGATAGGTCCACAGTCGCTCATACTTTGGGAAGTAAGTATTGAATCAAGACTGTCATGAATTGGTTTGTAGACTGTCTAAAGAGTTAGACATAGCAATAGGATTGCTACAACATTCATGAGTACTTAGAAATAGAGATTTGAGTATTGGATAAACCCACGCTCAACAGATTGCTTCATGGATTATATCACAAGCAATGTTGAGACGATAATATCTTATGATCTTAAAGTGGAGAGATATGAGTTATGATTTACAAGGCAGTTGTTCATTGATAATATGAAAACGCATCGGTAACTCGATGTTATAAAACATGTTGTTGTGAATGATTTGACTTGTAAAAGATATAAGCATATAAGTCAAAGCTTATTCGTTCCTTGACCCTGATGGGAAACAGATATCTGTAGGCCTCTCGATGATTTTGAAGTTGACTAAAGTGCTGGCCAGCCTGGACTAAATTGATGTGTTCAATTAGAAGTTCTAAAGTCATGAGCAGAATCGGAAATCGGGGAACAGAGTATCGGACAGAGATTGATCTCAATCCATGTCTCGTGTCTGAAAATATCTTGTTGGACGAAGGATCATATGATCACTTATCTTTGGACAGAACTGACTAGGTCAGAGTTCGGCAGCGGTTTCTAGGAAGCTACAGTTGCTAAATTAATTAGAGGGTAAATTGGTAATTTTAGTCATAGACTTATCCAAGTGGGAGACTGTTGGATTAGGTGTCTAAGCCATGACTAATAATTAGTATTTATCTAATTAATAGTAGCATAGTCCATTTGGGTTGCCCTCATAGTTGGAGGATTGGCAGAAAGTCCGGTAGAGAGAAAGATTGATTTATTATGTGATTAATAAATCAATAGAAATTAAATAAATAGTTTATTAATATATTTAAGTGATAATATATTAATTAGAAACTATAATAATTAATTAGAAATTTTTCTGGAATTAATTGGAATTAATTTGGCAGTTAAATTGATTAATTAAAGGTGCAGGGACTAAAACTGTAATTATTCGATAATTGAGTAAGTGGCAGTGTAAGTAACTATGTGGTGAACGAAATTATATATATAGATATATATATTTTCGAGATATATATATATATATACTACAGATAAATGGTGTTTGAATGATTAAAATAATAGTTTATCTTAATTCGAATTCAAAAAGGCTTATCTGTAACGATTATCTGATCACCACATGGAGGCTATAAATAGGGAGGCTCTCCCTAACCCTAGGACCACGAAATTTAACTCTCTCTCCCAAGGAATTTTCGGCCAAGAGCTCAGCTAAGGGTGTGACTGCATTTGAGGCAAGAGATTTCTGTTGCTTTGCTTCCAAGATTCACCTTAAGGTTGGTTTTTCTTGATCTTTCTTTTAGTTTAATTCTTTCTGGCCTTTTAGGAATTGTTATATGTTTAATTAGAAGAAAAACTAGATCTATATAGGTTGCATGTGAACTTAGGATTTTTAGTTCATAGTTGCAGAAAACCTTTCAAAAACACCCCTGAAAAATTTTTCATTTAAAACACAGGTTTCAATACATAAAACCATAACAAGGGGTATATTTTAATAAATACGGGTACAAGTGTATCAAGGAGAGTATAAAAATACCATAACTCCTTTAAAGCCGGGCTGCTACTGACAGCATCTACGAGTCCCACTTCAAAGTCACGGACTCTATCTTGTCCCCTATCAGTATCGTGCTAACCTGCAGGGACAGTAACAAACGGTATGAGCTTCAAAGCTCAGTGAATAATCAAATCTGCAGATAACACGTATCAAAACACAATCATATAACTGTCTGGATATCGAATCCAAACTCCTAGCCTTACTGGCTGACCATATACACTCTAGGATTTCACATCCTATTCTGTAGCCCTACAGGCTGAATCATAGTGACCTGTAATCAACAAGCCACGTTAGTTATTTGCATCTATAATCATGTCTAACGATTTCTGTCCCATATTTGTTAGTCACACTGGACTGCATCATATATCAGGGCTTACAGTCGCACCCTGTGTCATAGCTATATAAGCTGCACCAAAACATTATCAATATACAATTCATAGGCCGTAGACTGTACCAGCTGGGTTTGATAACCCGATATCATAGCCAAAAGGCCGCACCATGTATCTGTAACAAAATCATAGCCAAACAGGCTGCATCATGTACCTGTAACAAAATCATAGCCAAACAGGCTGCATCAAATATCATAGCCCGAAGGCCACATCGGAGACATAGCCCGAAGGCCGCACCGGAGTCATCGCCCGAAGGCCACATCGGAGACATAGCCCGAAGGCTGCACCGGAGTCATAGCCAACAGGCCGCATCAAATCATAGCCCGAAGGCTGCATCGGAGACATAGCCCGAAGGCTGCACCGGTTGGATATACAATCCAAAAATCATAGCCATATAGGCCACACCCATTGGATATTAAAAATCCAGAAATCATTGCCTGTAGGCTGCACCCATTGGATATAAAATCCAGAATTAGTTATGGCTCACGGATTAGCCGCTGTTGCCTAGACTCACGGTTCCGTTCTTGTCATCGCAATGACTCACGGCTTATCCGGTCTTGTCTCTTCAGACGTATCTTTGAACCATCAATTTCGTACCACAATCAGTTTCAAACCTGTAACAACTCAATCATCATATATCACATATGGTATCAGTGAGATTACTCACCTGGATGCTAGCTGCATTTTATTTCGGTTGTTTCTTGCCTTTGCGTGCACCACAACCATTTTGTCCCATACCTATATATCCATTTATATTTCAAATGATAATAGGTTAATAATCATTCCAACTGACTCTAATACACTAGAGTTCAATACAATATCATTACAAACAATGCCTAGTTAATAAACTTTCCGTTTACTAACTTTTTATGAATTTTACTATTCACCGAGGCATTTGAATCGATCTACAGTGCCCCCGAGGGGTCGGAAACTCAATCTAAAAATTTTCCCAAACTTTTCAGACCATAACGAGCCTATGGTCCAAATTTGAGCTAAAACGGACAAGCCAAGCAAAAGTTAGCATTTCAAAGTCCCTGCCTGAGGGGCGCACCCCGCCCAGACATGGGCGCACTGCGCCTGGGCGCACCCCGCCAGGGTTTTGGGCGCACCGCGCCTATCGCCTGCAGGTGTCTCCTGTCCAGCCGCGATTTATGCACTGTAGCAAGCAGTTTTGGTCCATTAAGTCCTTAATCAGGTCCTTAATCGATTGGGGTTTGTTCTAGGACTAAAACCTTATACTTTAACAAGGTTTTCAACCATCTAAAACAACCAATTCAATCAAAATGAAGAATTAGGGTTCTTAGTTCTAACAACCCCAAACTTCAAATTCATCACTAATAACAACCTACTTCCATTTTCTTGAGTTAAGTCCTTTCTAGCATGACTCAATGGAAGCATTAGGCTATTACAACACATATTCACAACTGAAATTCAGTTTCTAGTTCATCATGTGAAGAACACATCCAAAAACTTGGCTAGAAAGTGAATTTACTAACCTTCAAAGCTTAGGAATCACCAATTCCAAGTTAGGATTCCAATTCTTGTATTAAGCTTCATGATCTCTGCAGAAATTGCTCTCCAAAATCCATTCCCGTAGCTGCACAATGAGCTGGTCAAAGAGGAGAGTCAAACTCTCTATATTTATACCCCAAAATTTTACAATTTTGGTCCTAAAGTTCATTTTCTTGAACTTTGTCCACAAAATCAAGTTTTATTATAATAAAACTTCCATTTCTTACATTTTTGCCACAACCAACAATATTTTTCCATATTTGGTCGTTGACTTGGTCAAATGACCAAAATACCCTTTTTCGGTAACACGACCAAAAATCAGTTTTTATAACATTTTAAGTCCAAAACTCAAAATATTATTTCAAACCAAATACTTTTCTGTCCAAAAGACCAATTTACCCTTACAAGGTAAAATGACCAATTTACCCTTTTATTATAATTATATAATAAAGTATCTTGGCGTTACAAATTCTCCCCTCCTTTAAAAGATTTCGTCCCCGAAATCATACTATCAAGCGAGGGTATTTCTTTCTCGTTACAATTTCGGTTTCTCATATCATATGGAAACCTTTATGGTATTGCCTAAGCACTTAACCATACTAGTTTTCATATCTCGTGGTTATATCACCACGCGCATATCACTCATCCGGTTGTCCCGGGTACCTTAATCACTTATCTTCCTCATTTCAACATGAGGGATTCGTTAGCATTTATCAATCTATGTTCTCAGAACCCTGAGACCCATAGAAAACTTTACAATCATCTTGAAGTTCATCAAGGATATTCAATCAATACACCGCAATTCTTGCGTTTGGGATATACGGAAAGGTCCAATCAACAAGAACTCAACTTTCCTTTTTGTTCCACATCAATTTCTAGTCCTTTCGGAGGGTCACTTTGAGTTCCACTATCTTCCCTTACTTGGGGTTTCAATGGTTTTACTCGTCAATCCGCATACTACTCTTGTCGATCTTGGTCTATTTCCAAGCTTTCTCGACCTTGCCAAATCTTTTCTTCTGTTTGAGATACAATCTCAAGTTTAGTCAACAGCTTCTCCTCAACTTCCGTCTAGCAAATCGGCGTGCAACACGGTAGTCTATACAATACTTCCTACGAGTCAATAAAACACTAGTATAATATCTATACTTATCTACAACTTCTACCAAGGATAGACGGTCGTCTAGTTTTCCGCTAGGGTCTGTTATGCAGATTTCAGGCATATCTCCTAAGGTCTGCATCATTATCCTACCTCATCAATCCATCTGGGATTCGCACACAGTACTTACTAGTACTTTTGAACTAATAATTCTAAGAATTAATGCCAAATTCAAAGAATAATTCTGTTATCTCTGTTCGATACAATTCGTGCCGATAACTCACGTCGACAATTTTCTTTATCTTTATAGTTTTTCACTACTTTCCACTCTTAATTTCTTCTTTGGTCAGTATAATTCTACACCGATTTCATCAATCAAACTGAAATCACCCATATGGTGTCATACCCACGCGGTACTTGCAAAGACTTTACTACAAAGTCTATGATATTTTTCGTCCCATTTCATTTTTGGGACCGACAGTCCACATACTTCTAATGATTTGACTGTAGTTACACACAAGTCAAACATTTTTCACATGTCTTTCTTCAGCCCCGGCCACCAACACATAGGTTTTATCGACCTATACAGTTTGGTATTGCCCCGGGTATGCTGCATATCTGATACAAAATACATCTTTTCAAGATGATTTTTATATTTCGTTTGACTTTGGAATTCACATTTACAACCGCCAAGGGTGTTAAATCACTGTGATATTCCAACTAACTTCCGCTACTTTTCAATCATGTATTTACTTTTCACGTTTCCAGACTTGCACACATCTTTCTGTGCTACCCGAATCAACTCAGGTAATCAATTTGCCACGTTCATACACGTGGATGTAACCTACAAAGGTTACTCTTTCTAATTCAAGGCATCTGTAACCACATACGCCTTTCTGAGATGGTACAAGATTTCATACTCGAAATCTCTAAGTAACCCATCTATCTTTACTATCTCATCTTCAGCTTCTTTTGATCAATTAAGTATTTCAACTTTTATGATCTTATCGCAATAAGCTTTACACCATACAAGTAGTGTTTCCAAAGCTTAAACGCCACGTTCATAATTGCTACCGCAATATTATGCATCCACAGTCAACATTGGATACATTTCAACGATCCAATTCATCTTCTCCACTTAGCATCATTGCTAATGTTAGAGGTTCACACAAGGTTTATTCCAAACCTTTACAACCTATCTGTGGTCTTTCTACCACTCAGATTTTACACTTTTTCTTGGTCAACTTTAGTCAGCTAACCAGCAATCAAGGAGCAGTTTTCTATAACTCTCCTATAATAACCCGCCAAATCCAAGGAACTACAATGTCAGTCGGATTCCTCAGGCGGTTCCAGTTTTATCACATCATCTATCCCACTGGATTTATTTTATCATCCTTGGCAGTATTATCATGCCCAAAGAGTTGAAACTTCTTTTAGCCAAATTTTTCATACTTGGAGAATTTAACATATCACTTAACTCAGTGAAGTAACTCCAGTATCTGGTACAACTGTACCTCATTTTCAATCTGGTTTCGAGAATATCATATTCTTAGTAGTCAATGCACATATGCATCAACTTATCTTTCTTCTTTTCAAACAAGATAGGGCTCCATATTATGACACATACAGTCATATGAGATCCCAATTTAAAAACAATTTCTTCCAATTGTTTTACCACTCTGCCATCTCTGCAGAGGCCAATCAACACAGAGCCTAGATAACAGGAACGACTCTCAATACCAGCTTAATCATAAGCTCTTCTTGCCAATCTGGCAGAAATCTTGGAAGTTCTTTTCAAAAGAATCATCTGAAAACTATTTAAAGTAGTACACTACTTTCACCACTTATTAAGCTTGGCCCATACCACGTACGCCAACTACAACATCATTCCTTTACTAACTCTTTTCCGAGTTTAAGCAAAGAAGCTAACCGGTATTCTCAACAACGGTCATTTACTATGGATTTTCATCCGCTCATTTCTGCTTTCTGAACCATCATGTTCATATTTCTACAATTCATGTTAGCATAATGCATTGCTAACCAATTCATAAGCACAATTGCTTCAGATTTACTGGTAGTCATCGGCTTCAGATTCATAGGGAAAAATGGTCCCATAAATCTTAGACAGACTACTTTCCAGGTGTTCAATATCTTGAACATACTTGCTATCTACTATAGCTATTTCAAATATTTCATCCAAAATCATTGATGAAAAATTCAAACAAGACATCAAGTCATCGATCCAAAGCATAGCTTCATGGATCAAATATAACATACACGAGTTATATTCAAAACAATGATATCTGCGACCATATCAGTCTCCTCACGAGCTTCTTCCATAATCTACTGGAATGCTCATGGTACCACGGGTCCTTTTCGACCATTCATTCCTTCTGTCTTTCCTGGGTTCATCACTCGTTACTCCACATTTCGCATGTGAGTATTTCATAAAGAAGTGATCTATAGTTCCACGCTGGAACCACTTCCGTCCCATACAATAAAACTCGAGCAATCTGCTCCTATCATCTGCAATTTCAGCATGTCAACGGTAGAGTCTCAACTCTACAATTTTCCTTAGTGCCTTTCCTGCACTGATCACTATACATAGTGGCTCTGTTTTGGTCCTTTCCCTATAAGGTTGAACCCAATTTGTGACAACTTCTTCTAAAAAGTCCACTTTTATTTTCTGCTTTTCTTGTAGTCTCAACTACTGTTCTTTCACCTTGAATATCAACTAAGGTGAGCAACCGATTCATTTATCTGACCACATCAGCTAACATTGCTCGTCGTGTGGATTTTTCCGCTACTTGTCTCGTTGCCCCTCGTTCGATGGAGTCTTGAGAAAAGGCTGATCCGCCTCTTAAAGTTACACGCACTAAATTTCTCCCAGTAACATCCGCTGCTCATACTTCTTATACGTTAGAAGTCAGCAATAGTTAGGTTATATATGTATAATAACAACTATATACACCTAACAGTTCATCATGTCTACTGTTTCAGGGTTTAAGTCCAGGAATCTACTCTATAGACACCTAGTTCACTTAAACCTCGGCTCTGATACCAACTTGTAACACCCGGCTTTTAAAACAAAAACACCCCTGGAAAATTTTTCATTTAAAACACAGGTTTCAATACATAAAACCATAACAAGGGGTATATTTTAATAAATACGGGTACAAGTGTATCAAGGAGAGTATAAAAATACCATAACTCCTTTAAAGTCGGGCTGCTACTGACAGCATCTACGAGTCCCACTTCAAAGTCATGGACTCTATCTTGTCCCCTATCAGTATCGTGCTAACCTGCAGGGACAGTAACAAACGGTATGAGCTTCAAAGCTCAGTGAATAATCAAATCTGCAGATAACACGTATCAAAACACAATCATATAACTGTCTGGATATCGAATCCAAACTCCTAGCCTTACTGGCTGACCATATACACTCTAGGATTTCACATCCTATTCTGTAGCCCTACAGGCTGAATCATAGTGACCTGTAATCAACAAGCCACGTTAGTTATTTGCATCTATAATCATGTCTAACGATTTATGTCCTATATTTCTTAGTCACACTGGACTGCATCATATATCAGGGCTTACAGCCGCACCCTGTGTCATAGCTATATAAGCTGCACCAAAACATTATCAATATACAATTCATAGCCCGTAGACTGTACCAGCTGGGTTTGATAACCCGATATCATAGCCAAAAGGCCGCACCATGTATCTGTAACAAAATCATAGCCAAACAGGCTGCATCATGTACCTGTAACAAAATCATAGCCAAACAGGCTGCATCAAATATCATAGCCCGAAGGCCACATCGGAGACATAGCCCGAAGGCCGCACCGGAGTCATCGCCCGAAGGCCACATCGGAGACATAGCCCGAAGGCTGCACCGGAGTCATAGCCAACAGGCCGCATCAAATCATAGCCCGAAGGCTGCATCGGAGACATAGCCCGAAGGCTGCACCGGTTGGATATACAATCCAAAAATCATAGCCATATAGGCCACACCCATTGGATATTAAAAATCCAGAAATCATTGCCCGTAGGCTGCACCCATTGGATATAAAATCCAGAATTAGTTATGGCTCACGGATTAGCCGCTGTTGCCTAGACTCACGGTTCCGTTCTTGTCATCGCAATGACTCACGGCTTATCCGGTCTTGTCTCTTCAAACGTATCTTTGAACAATCAATTTCGTACCACAATCAGTTTCAAACCTGTAACAACTCAATCATCATATATCACATATGGTATCAGTGAGATTACTCACCTGGATGCTAGCTGCATTTTATTTCGGTTGTTTCTTGCCTTTGCGTGCACCACAACCATTTTGTCCCATACCTATATATCCATTTATATTTCAAATGATAATAGGTTAATAATAATTCCAACTGACTCTAATACACTAGAGTTCAATACAATATCATTACAAACAATGCCTAGTTAATAAACTTTCCGTTTACTAACTTTTTATGAATTTTACTATTCACCGAGGCATTTGAATCGATCTACAGTGCCCCCGAGGGGTCGGAAACTCAATCTAAAAATTTTCCCAAACTTTTCAGACCATAACGAGCCTATGGTCCAAATTTGAGCTAAAACGGACAAGCCAAGCAAAAGTTAGCATTTCAAAGTCCCTGCCTGAGGGGCGCACCCCGCCCAGACATGGGCGCACTACGCCTGGGCGCACTACGCCAGGGTTTTGGGCGCACCGCGCCTATCGCCTGCAGGTGTCTCCTGTCCAGCCGCGATTTATGCACTGTAGCAAGCAGTTTTGGTCCATTAAGTCCTTAATCAGGTCCTTAATCGATTGGGGTTTGTTCTAGGACTAAAACCTTATACTTTAACAAGGTTTTCAACCATCTAAAACAACCAATTCAATCAAAATGAAGAATTAGGGTTCTTAGTTCTAACAACCCCAAACTTCAAATTCATCACTAATAACAACCTACTTCCATTTTCTTGAGTTAAGTCCTTTCTAGCATGACTCAATGGAAGCATTAGGCTATTACAACACATATTCACAACTGAAATTCAGTTTCTAGTTCATCATGTGAAGAACACATCCAAAAACTTGGCTAGAAAGTGAATTTACTAACCTTCAAAGCTTAGGAATCACCAATTCCAAGTTAGGATTCCAATTCTTGTATTAAGCTTCATGATCTCTGCAGAAATTGCTCTCCAAAATCCATTCCCGTAGCTGCACAATGAGCTAGTCAAAGAGGAGAGTCAAACTCTCTATATTTATACCCCAAAATTTTACAATTTTGGTCCTAAAGTTCATTTTCTTGAACTTTGTCCACAAAACCAAGTTTTATTATAATAAAACTTCCATTTCTTACATTTTTGCCACAACCAACAATATTTTTCCATATTTGGTCGTTGACTTGGTCAAATGACCAAAATACCCTTTTTCGGCAACACGACCAAAAATCAGTTTTTATAACATTTTAAGTCCAAAACTCAAAATATTATTTCAAACCAAATACTTTTCTGTCCAAAAGACCAATTTACCCTTACAAGGTAAAATGACCAATTTACCCTTTTATTATAATTATATAATAAAGTATCTTGGCGTTACAATTGCCGCTAGTAACACAGCGGTATCAGGTGAGTTACACTAACTTGTCTATTATGTTAACAGTGCATTTAATGTGCAACGTGTGATGTGTATATATGTTTATGTCCTTTTAATAAAAAAAAAGATGTGATATAAATTATGTACGTGTATGTGTTGTCCATGAAGTACGGTGGTGGAGTGGGCAACGTATGCATGTGTAAGTTATGTCAATGAAGTGCGGTAGTGTAGTGGATAAGGCTAACCATGAAGTACGGTGGTGAAGTGGTTTGGCTGGCCAGTCACGAAGTACCGGTGGGAGTAGGGGTGAGCAGCAGAATAGGGTATCCACCTTTGGAACCGGAACCGTCTCGGAACTGCCGGTTCTGGAACCGGAACCGCCTTAAGCGGTTCCGGTTCCTAAAATGATGGAACCGCTCTAAGCGGTTCCGATTCCGGTTCTCATTTTTTTGGAACGGATACCTGTATATATATATATATATATATATATATATATATATATATATATATATATATATATATATATATATATATATATATATATATATATATATTAAAAATTAGATTAGGTGAGCATAATATACTATTTATTATAGGATCTTAATCTTTCTTATATTTACAAATCAAAATCAATCTACCATTTGCCATTTATAACTTATATTGTAACGAACTATATTTACTTTATCATGTGTAACTTTTTATAACTATTATTGAATTACGTTTACTTTGTAATTTGTAACTTGTATCGTAATGAACTAATCTTATTAGTTAGCTTTTGTTTCTATAGATAATATTTCTTTTTGTAACGACAAAATTAAAAAAAGTTGACGTAACAGGGTACCTGTTTCGCAATTGGAACCGCCGGTTCCGGTTCCGGTTCTAACCAAATTAGGCGGGTATACGCCTATACTCACCCCCAGGTGCGAGAAGTGGCTAGTGAATAGGAGTTTGTACTAACAATATGTGTTTATGATAATGTGATGATGTTTATGCTAAGTTAAGTTGAGTTATATGTTTGTGTATATATAAAAGTGATACGTGAACGCATGTGATTTGTATAACATGTGAGTACTGTGTTTCTTACTAAGCATTTCCGCTTAACCGTTGAATTCTAACATTTCAAGTTTAAGGGGTATATTTGGAAAAGGACACGACGTGATCGCTCCGACCTCGTATCAAGTTAATTGAAGGGACCACTATAAATAATTTATTAAATTAAGTCTTCTGCTTGTGTTTTGAGTTTCATTCAAGGCTGATATTGTTGCAAATGATTTATGAAAATTACAACATGAATTTATTTAAATTAATTAAGTTCAAATGATTTTTTTGAAAAGTTCTAATACTCGTAGCCTGATAAATTCTTATTTAAATTTTATGAAAATATTTTATAGATTTATTTAGAGGTTTTATTATTTGGTTTTTTTAAAAAAAAAAAAAAAAATAGGGTGTTACATCTCACTCTTGCAAATTATGTATATAACTAGCAAGATTTGTTGTTACCCCCATGGCAATCGCAAGTCACATGGTGCTCGTGAATTCACTCTTTTGGTAGGAACCATCAATTACGAGGGCTCGCTTATAGCAGTTAGAGAATGTGGGTAGCTAGACGAAGTTTTAGGAACAACTTACAATATATTCATGCAGTGGCGGAGCCAGAGGGTTTGGGTGGGGTGCAGGGACCCCCTGCACTCCATTTCCACTCCATTTATCAATGGAAAAATTTTGATTTTGCTCTCCATTTGAGATTTTTTTAAGAATTATATGTATTGGACCCCCTTGACTTGGAGGTTGGATCCGCCACTGTATTCATGTCAAGATATGGTACACCTATATATGAAAATAATAATATAAGGCTTGTCATGCAACTAATTGAGAGGAAAATGATCTCAAATCAGCCATCGCCATCCATTTCAATGCACATTACACTCGTGTGATTATGCTTCTCCAATTTATAACACTAGCTTGCGAGACTTGAAAATTATTCTTCTTTACACCCCCCTAAGTATAATTGCCTCCTGTTTTGCCAGCCAAACTTGTTTGTAGGAGATCTTAGTTTTATACTTCGAATTGAAATCATGAACGATATCATGTATCTCATAGACTCAAGTTTGATTGCTAGCCATAATCTTGGAAATCAAGTGTCCCAACACTTTTTTGTTGGCTTGAAGAGGGTTTCAATTCAATTTTGTTGAAGCACAAATGTGTTCATCAATAAGTTTTCGAACCTCGAAAAAGTTGGTATAATTAATTACCAATCATTAATTACCATAGTTGATAGAACTAAAGTACAATTCACCTGGTAACATACTGCCTCAAACCTTCTCAATGTAGATCTATTAGATTTGTACTACAATTCCTCATGAATACTTTTCACTCCAAGAGCTGGTTGATCAAAGGCTTATTTGTTTTTAAAGGCTTGTAGAAATTTTATCCTTTGTGTTGGTTTCTTACCGGATAATGGAGTACCTATATATATCGGGTCGACATAAGCAGGTGTAAGAGGCATATCATAAAATGATGTTTTCTTGTACTGATTTGTGAATTCATTAGCTGGCGCATCTTTATTAGAATTACGGTCCTCAATGTCAGATATCCCTGAAGTTCTATTGGTTCCCGTAAGGGGCAAGATTGGTATCATTAATTAAGGGATGTACCTCTTAAGATCAATTATCATTGTTAGCCTTATAAGGTGTTTTATGTTTGGACCTTATTTAGTCCACTAGTTTATTTTAGCCCATTTAGCCCATTGTATATAAGTCTTCTTTTGTTTGTTTTGTTTGTCAAGAACTCCATTATTTACAGTAATGAATTCTCTCTCAAAACCCTAGCTCTCTTCCCTCTCTTCTCTTTGAAACTTGATCTTTGATAATCGACATGGTATCAGAGATAGATTGTTAAGGGGTTTTGTAGCAGGCACGACGATGCGCGCCCCGATTTCGGAAATTTCGGCACTTTTGGTATGATTTTCTGCTTCATTTATGTGTTCCGATTGGTATTTTCGGCTCGATTTGGTCGATTTCAAGAAGGTTATTTTTTTACTCTTAGTTTGTGTGTTCAAACGAGTTTGGTTTTCTGATTTGCTTAATATTCTGGGTTGCTACTGTGTTCTTGAGAAGCTGATATTCTAGGTTGGTTGTTTGATTTTGAGGGTTTTAATTGTTGCTGCTATTATTGACTTGTTTGTTCATCTGCATAAGGACGATTTTGGAATATTTGCTTGACTGTTTGTTGATATTATGGCTCCAAGAGATGACTCTCTTCAGTCCATTAGTACACAACTTGATGGTAAAAATTATGCGTATTGGAGTTATGTAATGAATAATTTTTTACGGGGCAAGGCTATGTGGGGGATTGTTACAGGTCTAATGGGAAAACCAACAGATGATAAAGCTGCAAATTTTTCTATTTTATTGGACTCTTGAGAGACTGATAATTCTAAAATTATTACATGGATTAATAATTCTGTTATTCAGTCAATTGGCACCCAGTTGGCAAAGTATGATACAGCAAAAGAAGTTTGGGATCATTTGGAAAGGCTGTATACTCAATCTAAGTTTGCAAAACAGTATCAACTAGAATTTGATATCCGAGCCCTCCAACAAAACAGTCTAAGTATTCAGGATTTCTATGCTTCTATGTCTGATTTGTGGGATCAATTAGCTCTCACTGAATCTGCAGATTTAAAGGCTTTCAAGCCTTACATTGCCAGAAGGGAAGAGCAGAGATTGGTCTAGTTTTTGATGGCATTAAGGTCAGCTTTTGAAGGCTTACGTGGGACAATTCTTCATCGTACTCCTCTTCCCACGGTTGATTCAGTTGTTCATGAGTTGATTGTCGAGGAAACCCGTATCAAGTCCCAATCTGACAAAGGGTCTAAGGAAGTAGCCACTCCTACTGTCTTTGCTGTTCAACAACGACCACAGACTTCTAATCAGTATAAGCCGAAAGTTGCATTTGATGAGTGTGCCTTTTGTAAAAAGAAAAATCATTGGAAGTCTCAATGTCCATTGCTGTTGGGGAAGGGAAATTATCAAAACCAAACAAGGCCATCTGGACAGTTTCAGCCTCCACAGTTCAACAGGCCTTCTGGACAGTTTCAACAACGTCCACCATTTCGTCCCCCACAGTTCACTGCTGCTGCTACTGTACCTTCTACAGAGAACGATTTGAATATGACACCACCATCAACTTTGGATCCACAGGTTTTTGAGCAGTTTCGCCAGTTCATTGCTTCCAATCCTACTGCCATGTCAACATCTATGTCTCACACAGGTCTATCAGCATCTAGTCCTTCAGGTATTCCTTCATCCTTATGGATATTGGATTCTGGTGCATCTCATCATATGTCACCACATTTGTCATCATTTTCTTCGTTATCAGCTAGTCCTCATGTTTCTGTTATGTCAGCTAGTGCTACACTTATGCCAGTTGAGGGTATTGGTCCTGTTGTTACCCATCATATCTCTCTCACTAATGTCTATTATATTCCCACACTTGCTTTGAATCTTGTTTCGGTCAGTCAGTTGTGTAAATCTGGTTATTGGGTCTTCTTTTCTGATTCTCTTTGTTGTGTACAGGACCCACAGTCTCGGAGGGTGACTGGGATCGGCCGTAAACTTGGGGAGCTTTATGTTTTGGAGCAGCTCCAAGTTTCTGATATTGAGGCCTCTAGTGTTGATTTGTCGTCTTTTCGTTTAAGTCATTAGTCTTCAAATTTTTATCTTTGGCACTCTCGTTTGGGTCATGTTTCAGCATCACGCTTACAGTTTTTATCCTCTACTGGTGTGTTAGGTCATTTGAACAATGTTGATATTTCTGATTGTTGTGGTTGTAAACTGGCAAAATTCTCTGCCTTACCTTTTAATAATAGTGTCACCCGTTCTTTTGCTCCTTTTGATCTTGTGCATTCTAATGTGTGGGGTCCTTCCCCAATAACCTCCAAAGGAGGATCGCCTTATTATGTTTCGTTCATAGATGATTATACTCGTTATACATGGGTTTATCTTATGAAGCGCAGGTCAGATTTATTTGTCATTTATAGCCATTTCAGAGCTCTTGTGAAGACCCAACACTCTGCTGTCATAAAATGCTTCCGGTGTGATTTAGGAGGGGAATATACCTCTAATGATTTTACTCAGTTACTAGCATCTGATGGGACTGTTCACCAATCATCATGTACTGATACTCCTCAACAGAATGGTATAGCAGAACAGAAATATCGACACCTTGTAGAAACGGCACGGTCTTTGTTATTAAATTCTGATGTTCCTAGTGTCATTTGGGGAGAAGCTATCCTTACTGCTGCCTATGTGATTAATCGCATCCCGACTCGCCACAACTCTGGAATGTCTCCTTATGAAAAGTTATATGGTCAATTACCTGATTATTCATCTTTACGGGTATTTGGGTGCACCTGCTTTGTCTTACGACCTCATGTAGAACGAAACAAGTTGTCTCCAAAGTCGGCTCTTTGTGTATTCTTGGGATATGGTATTGGTCAGAAAGGATATTAGTGTTATGACCCGACGAGTCAGAAATTGTATGTCTCTCGACATGTTACTTTTCTGGAGCACATTCCTTACTATGCTATTCCTATACAGTCTCACAACATGACTCGGTCAGAACTTCAAAATATTGATCCTTTTACCATTGATAGTGATGGCACTACATCTAGTGCCCCAGTTGATGATGCTTCCATAGCTCCAGACAACCCTCCTGCTCAGTCTGCAACTGCTCCCATGTCACACCCCGATCCTTGGCGGAATCGATCAAGGCGTGATATATTGTTCAAAGTCTCATGACAACTATGTTATAATATGATTAGATTCAATTAAGTACTAAGTAGGCAAACAAGATCCACAACATACAAATACAAATTCAAATACAAACAACATTTATTACATCAAATTTAAATAGTCTTGTGGGTTTCTAAGGTATACCCTACTTTTCATCAACTTCATTCTTCAAATCTGCATCATGGGTAAAAACAGGTCAACTACGAGAGTTGGTGAGTAATCTAGTTTTATCAAAGAAAATTGTGAGTTTGAAATATTTATAATTTGAAACTTGTTTTCTTTGGAAGTCGACAAGCAAGTATTATTGAGATAACGGTTTATAAATCAAAAATTGATTAACAAATGATAACAATAACAATAAGTCCTCACCATATATATATATATATATATATATATATATATATATATATATATATATATATATATATATATATATATATATATATATATATATATATATATATATATATATATATATATATATGATGGAGCATCTAATCATCATACACACTCAACCACGTGCAATCAATCACCTTAGCGTCCCAAGGCGGGATGGTCAACCCAATAGCGCTATTATTGTTCATAACGTATCTCAAGAATACGGGCATAGTCATGGAGATTAGACTAAAAATTGTAATCCACTACAAGTACATGTAGCATAAACAAACAATAATTATACAAATAATGATTCATGTATAAATGTCCCAACAATGTCTCAATGTGCAAAAAATAATAAAATGAAGTTGGAACATATTAAAACCACATGATACACCCCAAAAGTATTGAAAATTATAAAATATGGGGTAGATTACTCATATTAGTCCAACGGAATACGCGTGTTGTACGATATTAAGCATACTGTAAATGTTTTGGATATTTTTTACTATGGGAAGTATTTCTTATGTTTTTCATTATTAACTAATCAATAAAATCATAAATAATAGGAAAATATTAAGATAAATTCATTAAACTTTTTATTTATGATTAACATGTTATATATTATATTCTGATAAGGTTTTATAATTTTTGGACATGTGTAGCTATTTATTATCAATTTAAACCGTTAAATAATCATTAAATCAGAAAAAATAAGCAAACATTCTTACTAAAATCTGTAAATTTTGTCATGGAGTCTTTAAAATATTAATAAGGTGGGAAAAATATAAAATCTAATTTTTAACATACATAACTGTATTTTTATATTTATTTATCTACAAACAAATAAAATACAAAATAAGCATAAAACAGTAATATAAATGCATGAAACTTCATAAATCCACTTTACTCAATGTATGGGTCATCGAAGTTTCCCATAATTTATTGACTAATAAGGTATTTTATGTGAATTATTACCTTATTATATTGCAATAATTATAGTAATTCAATAAAAATAAGTTATTTTCTGAAAATTTCCAGAACCTCTTATTTTATTTAGAGGATTCTGAGAAAAATCAGGTTTATGCATAAAATGAGTTTAAATAGTTTGGTGGATTTAATTTGTTTCATGTATAAATTTGGAACTTTTAACAACATACCTTGATGAATGCTTCAAGAGGGATGGAGATTTGAGTATATTGGAGTGTTCTTGGCTGAAAAAATGAAGATTTCTACGAGGAATTTCGAGATTGAGAGTGAGAGAAAGAATAGATATGGTTTGATTGGTGATGAGAATAATGTGTTGGGAGAAAAATGAAAGGAAAGATGATAGGAGGTGTGAGTGGGAGACAATGGGAATAACCTTTTGCTTTTGGTGGTCTTCATAATTTTCCACTAACACAAGAATCTTTTATATAATATATTAATTAATATAAGAGTTTTATAAAATTTAATGTAGAGTTTATAAAAATAGAGTTTTATAAAAGATAGGTTATTATTTGATTATAACAATCTACTTTGATTTGAAGTTTAATTATAGCATTCAAGTTTGATTCTTTTAATTTAATTAGAGCATCATACTTTGATTTAATTTTAATATGGTATCATAATTTAATTTGATTATAGTTATAACGTTATACTATGCTATATTGCTATTAACGTCAACTTATATCGTAGTATATGGGTTTTGATCCTATTAGCGTCAAGTAATCTTGAGTAGGGTTTATTAAATTTCCAATTGGGTTGGGTTGACCCGAATCCATTTTAGGCGGATGTTACAGTCTCCCCTACTTTAGGAAATTTCGTCCCGAAATTTAAGAAGATAGTACCTTAAGAGAAAAGTTGCGGGTATTTGGTACGCATTTGATCCTCACGCTCCCATGTATACTCGGGTCCACGTGCTGACTGCCACGTAACCTTGACCAGGGGAATGCGACTTCTTTTGAGTTGCTTTTCCTTTCGGTCTGCAATTTCCAAGGGTTTCTCGATAAATTGCATTGTCTCGTCGATTTGGATATCCTCGAGAGGAACATGAAGGTTCTCGTCAGCTAAACACTTCTTGAGGTTGGCTATATGAAATACTGGGTGAACTTTATTAAGCTCTATTGCTAGATCCAACTCGTAGGCTACTGGTCCGATCCTTTTCAGGATTTTGAACGAGCCTACATAGCGTGGTGCCAATTTACCCTTGCGTCCAAATCGAACCACACCTTTCCATGGGGACACTTTTAACATGACCATGTCACCCACGGTAAATTCAAGCGGTTTGCGTCACTTGTCGGCGTAACTCTTTTGTCGGCTACGAGCTGCGAGAAGGTTATTGCGAATCTGAGTGATTTTGTCGGTTGTTTCCTGGATAAGCTCAGGACCAACAATTGGAGAATCCACTGTTGCGTGAATCACGAGGGACTCGCCAATTTCATGCCAGCAAATAGGAGATCGGCAATTACGGCCATATAATGCCTCAAATGGTGGCATCTTAATGCTAGAATGATAACTGTTATTATAGGAGAATTCCACCAACGGTAAATGAGAGTCCCAGTTTCCTCCGAAATCTAAGACACACGCCCTCAACATATCTTCGAGTGTTTGAATTGTCCTCTCAGATTGACCATCGGTTTGAGGATGATAGGCGGTACTGAGATCGAGGCGGGTTCCTATGGCTGCTTGAAGTGATTACCAAAACCGAGAGAGAAATCTCCCATCACGATCTGAAATGATACTGAGAGGGATGCCATGCCGACTAACTATCTCGTCGATGTAAATCTGAGCAAGTTGTTCGACCTTGAAATATTCACGGATGGGAAGGAAATGAGCGAATTTGGTCAAACGGTCAATGATTACCCAAATGTTGTCGTGTCCCTTGGTGGTACGGGGAAGTTTGGTTACGAAATCCATGGCGATCGCTTCCCATTTCCACTCGGGGATTACCGGTTGGACCAATAGTCCAGAGGGTCGTTCATGTTCTGCTTTGACCCTGGAACATGTAAGACATTTGGCCACGAATAAAGCAATATCCTTTTTCATTCCCGACCACCAATAATTGGTTCTCAGGCCATGATACATCTTGTCAGTGTCAGGATGAATGGAATATCGAGTTTTATGGATTTCTTCCATCAGGAAGGTACGAAGATTGTCGCGATCTGGGATCCAAATGCGATCTTGATAATAGAAAATACCATCAGATTTAGAATCCAACTCCCCATCAATTCCTGTGGGCATGTCATTTTTGGTAATTACCGAGTGTTGGGCTCCTCGAATTCGGTCACTGAGATTGGACAAGATAGGAGAACATATTAAATGAAATGCTTTGGCATGTTCTTTTCGGCTTAACGCATGACGTTCGCCTTACCCGGATGATAGCGTATTTCACACTCGTAATCATTTAGGAGTTCGACCCATCGTGTTTGCCTCATATTGAGTTGCTTTTGATTAAGAATATGTTGCAAGCTCTTATGGTCGGTGAAAATTACGTATTTAGTGCCGTAAAGGTAATGCCTCCAAATTTTAAGAGCGAAAACCACGGCACCGAGCTCCAAATCATGAGTCGTATAATTCCTTTCATGGATTTTGAGTTGTCGCGATGCGTAAGCTACAACCTTTCCCCTTTGCATCAAAACACAACCTAGACCGAGATTGGAGGCATCGCAGTATACAACGAAATCTTCAGATCCTTCAAGGAGTGTAAGAATCGGAGCATCACACAATATTTGTTTAAGGGTTTGGAAAGCGTCTTCCTGCTTGGGTCCCCAATCAAATGGCGTACCCTTGCAAGTGAGAAAAGTAAGCGGTAAAGCGATCTTTGAGAAATTTGAAATGAACCGCCGGTAATAGCCGGCTAAACCGAGGAATGACCGAATTTCCTTGGGGGTACGTGGGGCTTTCCAATTCTTGACTGCTTCAACTTTTGCGGGATCGACTAAAATATCCTTGTCACTTACAATATGACCGAGGAATTGTACCTCATTTAACCAAAGCTCGCATTTCGAAAATTTGGCATATAGCTGATTTCCTTGCAATGTTTGGAGAGTTAGACGAAGGTGTCTTTCATGGTCTGCCTTTGTCTTGGAGTAAATGAGGATGTCATCAATAAAGACGATAACAAAACGGTCGAGATAAGGTTTAAATACCCGATTCATCAAGTCCATGAATGCGGCAGGGCATTCGTTAGGCCAAAAGGCATAACGGTAAACTCGTAATGACCATAGCGGGTTCGGAAAGCGGTTTTGGGGATGTCTTCTTCCCGTACTCGAAGTTGGTGATAACCCTAGCGGAGGTTGATTTTTGAGAAGCATGAAGCTCCTTGAAGCTGATCAAAAAGGTCGTCGATCCGAGGTAACGGATATCGGTTCTTGATGGTCAATTTATTTAACTCCCGATAATCGATACACATACGAAACGAACCATCTTTCTTTTTGATGAAAAGAACCGGGGCTCCCCAAGGTGAAGTACTAGAGCAGATAAATCCGTTATCGGTTAATTCTTGGAGCTGACTTGCCAATTCTTGCATCTCGGTTGGAGCCAACCGATATGGAGACTTGGCAATGGGAGCAGCCTCAGGAACGAGATCGATGCGGAACTCTAGCTCACGTACTGGAGGGAGTCCAGATACGTCATCGGGAAAGATGTCGGGAAAGTCTCGTACAATCGGAATATCTTCGATCTTCTTTTCTTTGACCTTTGTTTCCACCACATGGGCTAAGAAAGCATGTATTCTTTACGTAGATATGATCGAGCTTGAGTACATGACATAAGACTAAGCTTTTTTGAACGAGTCTCGCCATAAATACGAAGACTTTGACCGTCGGCAAGAGGAATACAAATAAACTTCTCGTAACATACTATTTCAGCATGGTTTTGGGATAGCCAATCCATTCCCACGATGATGTCGAAGCTACCAAGTTCCATAGGAACAAATTGACGGAAAATTTATGACCGCAAAAATCGAAAGTGCAATCTTGGATGACTGCATTGAGTGAAATGTATTTTCCATTGGCAACTTCTACGGTAAAGTGTTCATCAAGAATCGTGCGAGGTGTGTGAAGTATGGGTTCAAATTCCAAAGACACAAAACTTTTATCGGCACCTGAATCAAAAAGTACTGATGCGTAGCAGTCATTTATGAGAAACGTACAATTTACGACCTTGTTATCGGTCTGTGCTTGGGTTGCGGTAATGACAAATGCTCGGACTTTGGGAGCTGGAACCTGCATTTTTGGATTTGCCTGGGCTTGAGTGTTAATGATATTGACAAGCCTAGGACACGGGTTTCTGAAATGGGTGGGGTCACCATAGTTGAAGCATGTTCCAGTTGGATACCGGGTTTGTGTCTGCTGATTTGAGGGTAGAGCGAATGGTTGCTGAGTTTTTGGTGCACGACATGTGTCCGCCAAGTGGCCATAGCGACCACAAGTCGTACAAAGGCGACACGGGCTGGTGGATATGTGGTGATAGTTACAATGGTTACAGAGGGGGTCGTAATGCCATCTATGAGAAACGTGCATATGGTCTTGTGAGTTATTTGTAAATTAATTATGGAAATTAAGTTTGTAGACATTGTTGGGTAGAATGATTGTAAAACACTTGTTGGGCCATGGTTAGGAGTGTTGGGCACCTTTTAGGCTTTCCATGGGTACTAAATGTGAAGAATGTAGCAATTGCGTGGGCCCCCACAATACTAAGTTTTCACATGTTTTTCCCACTTCAAGGCCCATTAGGGAACTTAATAGTCCAATGAGTTGGCCATTTTGGAGTGTATCCTTTCGGATACGTTTGATAAGGTCGGGTAGTTTGATGGCTCAAAAGTAATGTGAATGACGCGCTTTGGCCTATAGGTTTGGGAACTCTCGCCTTTGGTCCCCAGGTAAGAAAACTGGTCCCTCGGTTGATTGGGATGTATACGAATGCTTACCTAGTCAGGACTTTCGGGCTACCGGCACCTCCCCCTTCTAGTTACTACGCGTCCATTACTTTGATCCTACCCAACTAGAGTAGATAACTTTTAATTTCCTATGAGCTCTAAGGAATATATATGTATATAAATTTTTATTTTGAAACCATTTGAGTATGTGTGTGATTTTAAGAGAAAGAGGAGAAAATTCACAAGTGTATGCACACATATAAGTGTCGGGAATAATACGTAAGCACATAAGGGAGCAATTAGCACAAAAAGGTATTCCTAGGATTTTTTAAGTGCGAGTTGCATGCAGTTGTGTGTGCATTTTATAAACTAGCATACGAGTGGACCCTAGAGGCTATAGACTAGGTCAAGGCAATTAACCTAATTCCCTATAGTCAAGGGCTCTGATACCAATCTGTCACACCCCGATCCTTGGCGGAATCGATCATGGCGTGATATGTTGTTCAAAGTCTCATGACAACTATGTTATAATATGATTAGATTCAATTAAGTACTAAGTAGGCAAACAAGATCCACAACATACAAATACAAATTCAAATACAAACAACATTTATTACATCAAATTTAAATAGTCTTGTGGGTTTCTAAGGTATACCCTACTTTTCATCAACTTCATTCTTCAAATCTGCATCATGGGTAAAAACAGGTCAACTACGAGAGTTGGTGAGTAATCTAGTTTTATTAAAGAAAATTGTGAGTTTGAAATATTTATAATTTGAAACTTGTTTTCTTTGGAAGTCGACAAGCAAGTATTATTGAGATAACGGTTTATAAATCAAAAATTGATTAACAAATGATAACAACAACAATAAGTCCTCACCCTATATATACATATATATGTATATATATAGGATGGAGCATCTAATCATCATACACACTCAACCACGTGTAATCAATCACCTTAGCGTCCCAAGGCGGGATGGTCAATCCAATAGCACTATTATTGTCCATAACATATCTCAAGAATACGGGCATAGTCATGGAGATTAGACTAAAAATTGTAATGCACTACAAGTACATGTAGCATAAACAAACAATAATTATACAAATAATGATTCATGTATAAATGTCCCAACAATGTCTCAATGGTGAAAAAATAATAAAATGAAGTTGGAACATATTAAAACCACATGATACACCCCAAAAGTATTGAAAATTATAAAATATGGGGTAGATTACTCACATTAGTCTAACGGAATACGCGTGTTGTACGATATTGAGCCTACTGTAAATGTTTTGGATATTTTTTACTATGGGAAGTATTTCTTATGTTTTTCATTATTAACTAATCAATAAAATCATAAATAATAGGAAAATATTAAGATAAATTCATTAAACTTTTTATTTATGATTAACATGTTATATATTATATTCAGATAAGGTTTTATAATTTTTGGACATGTGTAGCTATTTATTATCAATTTAAACCGTTAAATAATCATTAAAACAGAAAAAATAAGCAAACATTCTTACTAAAATTTGTAAATTTTGTCATGGAGTCTTTAAAATGTTAATAAGGTGGGAAAAATATAAAATCTAGTTTTTAACATACATAACTGTATTTTTATATTTATTTATCTACAACAAAATAAAATACAAAATAAGTATAAAACAGTAATATAAATGCATGAAACTTCATAAATCCACTTTACTCAATGTATGGGTCATCCCAGAATGTTTCCCATAATTTATTGACTAAAAAGGTATTTTATGTGAATTATTGCCTTATTATATTGCAATAATTATAGTAATTCAATAAAAATAAGTTATTTTCTGAAAATTTCCAGAACTTCTTATTTTATTTATGGGATTCTTAGAAAAATCAGGTTTATGCATAAAATGAGTTTAAATAGTTTGGTGGATTTAATTTGTTTCATGTATAAATTTGGAACTTTTAACAACATACCTTGATGAATGCTTCAAGAGGGATGTAGATTTGAGTATATTGGAGTGTTCTTGGCTAAAAAATGAAGATTTCTAGGAGGAATTTCAAGATTGAGAGTGAGAGAAAGAATAGATATGGTTTGAGTGGTGATGAGAATAATGTGTTGGGAGAAAAATGAAAGGAAAGATGATGGGAGGTGTGAGTGGGAGACAATGGGAATAACCTTTTGTTTTTGGTGGTCTTCATAATTTTCCACTAACACAAGCATCTTTTATATAATACATTAATTAATATAAGAGTTTTATAAAATTTAATGTAGAGTTTATAAAAATAGAGTTTTATAAAAGATAGGTTATTATTTGATTATAACAATCTACTTTGATTTGAAGTTTAATTATAGCATTCAAGTTTGATTCTTTTAATTTAATTAGAGCATCATACTTTGATTTAATTTTAATATGGTATCATAATTTAATTTGATTATAGTTATAACGTTATACTATGCTATATTGCTATTAACGTCAATTTATATCGTAGTATATGGGTTTTGATCTTATTAGCGTCAAGTAATTTTGAGTAGGGTTTATTAAATTTCCAATTGGGTTGGGTTGACCCGAATCCATTTTAGGCGGATGTTACATCCCACTCCTGTTGTCACTCAAGAAAATCATCCACCACCATCGAGACCTGTACGTACTCATAAGACTACTAAACTGCCAGATTTTGTATATTCTTCTTATTCGCCCACATTTGCATCTTTTATTGTAAATATACATCGGCTTTCTGAACCGGAATCTTACAAAGAAGCTGTTTCTGATCCTCGTTGGCAGAATGCTATGCCAGAAGAGCTTACAGCCCTTTATCAGACTCATACGTGGGATCTTGTACAGCTTCCTCATGGAAAACGTACGATTGGTTGTCGTTGGGTATATAAGATCAAAACCAAGTCTGATGGCTCAATTGAAAGATATAAGGCAAGGCCGGTTGCAAAAGGATACTCGCAGCAATATGGTATGGATTATGAGGAGACTTTTGCCCCAGTGGCAAAAATGACTACTGTCCGCACTCTGATCGCAGTTTCCTCTATTCGTCAATGGAAGATTTTCCAAATGGATGTCAAGAATGCATTCTTGAACGGTGAACTTCATGAGGAAGTTTACATGTCTCCTCCTCCAGGTATTGCTCACCAACCAGGTGAAGTTTGTCGGCTTCGGAAAGCCTTGTATGGTCTCAAACAATCCCCTCGTGCTTGGTTTGAGAAATACTCTACTGTAATTACTTCTCTCGGTTTTACTCCTAGTAATCATGATTCAGCATTATTCGTTAGATGTACGAATGCAGGTCGGATTCTCCTATCCTTGTATGTTGATGACATGATTATTACTGGTGATGCTCATGATGGTATATAATCTTTGAAGCGTGATTTGGCTTACCGCTTTGCTATGAAAGACTTGGGATTGCTACGTTATTTCTTAGGGATTGAAGTTGCACAATCTTCAAAAGGTTATCTTTTATCTCAGACAAAGTATATTTCTGACCTATTTGAACGTGCTCGACTCTCTGACAACAGGACAGTTGATACTCCCCTGGAGACTAATGCCAGGTATTCTCCAACAGACGGTGTCCCTTTGTCAGATCCAAGCTTATATCGAACTATTGTGGGAAGTCTGATTTATCTTACTGTTACTCGACCAGACATATCTAATGCAGTTCATGTGATTAGCCAGTTTGTTACCGCTCCTACTACTGTTCATTGGGGAGCTGTTCTTCGTATCTTGAGATATCTTCGGGGGACTCAATTCCAAACCCTTGTGTTTCCTTCCACGTCCTCACTCAACTTGTGTGCCTATAGCGATGCTGACTCATTGATTTCATGGAAGAGTAAGAAACAAGATGTTGTCTCTCGATCCTCTACTGAAGCCGAGTATCGAGCTATGTCTGTCACCACTTGTGAGATTGTTTGGCTACGTTGGCTTCTTGCTGATATGGGAGTTGACGCTTCTCATCCTACTCCCTTGCACTGTGACAACAACAGTGCAATACATATTGCCAAGAATTCGGTTTTTCATGAACGGACAAAACATATAGAAATTGATTGTCATTTCACTCGTCATCATCTTCAACTTGGGACCATCACTTTGCCGCATGTTCCATCAACCCTACAGATTGCTGATATGTTTACGAAGGCATTGTCTGGTTCTAGATTTCGTTTTTTGTGTGACAAACTCTCAATGCTTATAGCTGTGGCATTGTGAGTTTGAGAGGGGATGTTAGCCTTATAAGGTGTTTTATGTTTGGACCTTATTTAGTCCACTAGTTTATTTTAACCCATTTAGCCCATTGTATATAAGTCTTCTTTTGTTTGTTTTGTTTGTCAAGAACTCCATTTTTACAGTAATGAATTCTCTCTCAAAACCCTAGCTCTCTTCCCTCTCTTCTCTTTGAAACTTGATCTTTGATAATCAACAATCATCACTTGTACCAACATCAACATCGCGTGTGGTTTCGTAATCAATCAACAATATACTTATAAGTTTCAGGATCTACAAAGTGAGTAGATGGTTGTACTAGTTTTTCATGAATAATAGGAGACATATAATCAACTACTTGATTGTTGCTTCTGACCAATGATAAATTTCCACCAGACCCTCTACCGCTGGATCAGTTGTCACCGGAGCCGCTTCCACTACGCTGGATCCACCATGGTGGATCGACTCGTTTCATTATATTGAATAGTCGGAGCCTCTTCCCGTATTTTTGAATGTTTCAAAAGAACAATTTATAAAAAATATGAAATCTTTTTCTTAAAATTCGTAGTATAATGTAAAATTTCGTTGTACGGATGTCGAAATTTCTAGTATCTATTTCATAGGTAGGGTATGTGAATTGGTATATGACATTTGTGAATTCCCATGTGAATTTTTGTAGTTCTCGCCTATAAAATAGTTGTTGGACACATAATTTCGCAAATGACATCCAATTTCGCAGCCACCTAGGAAATTAGAGGCTATTTTGGAAAAGAAGTAATTTTTTTTTTCTTAAACCACTGAAATTGACTAGGGAAATTAGCCTAATTAGGATTCATTCGCTACAATTGGTTCAACTCTAAACATTACAAAATATACGAAAATCTTAGCTAGGTAAAACGGTTCCTAGTTAAGACCAATAGAATATAGTCAATATACTCATTCATAAACTTTTTTTCTTCTCATTTCGTAAGCATAAATTAATCTTCTTTTACTTTTTGAAAGTCAGCCTTGAAATGATCAAATATATATAGACTTAAAACCACCATCCGCAGATGCTTTCGCAGCATCTAAAACAACTTGACTTGCTCTACTGATGCCACCCCACCTTGTATCCGGTCTAATCTTAAAATCCTTTATTCCTTTGACCAGCCTTGAAAACTCTTTAACCATCAACGCCTCTTGTGGAAGCTCATTGTGTACTCGAACCTCTTGCTCTGTTGCATTCCACCCTATATGAAGATCAGCAAAACATGCACCTGATGTAAAGTTATACGTAGCTGAACTCTCTTCATAAGGAATGATCAAATCTTCAACATGAAACGACCCTGTGGATCCCAACACCGAGACGCTCATTGTCTCATGTGACAGGAACGAACAGTAAAATATAGCAGTGGTTTCCTCTTGTTCCCAGTGAAGGAAAACAGTGGTGGACATGATGACCCCACTGGAATTCCGAGTTGTTGCAGGTAAAGCTGTGACAGTAGTGGGTAGTTTATAGTTCATTGCCCATAGAATTGCTCCAATGCAGTACCATCCTGCATCTCCTAAAGCTCCCAATCCATCTAAATCTGCCTTTGTTCTTATGTCGTCCTCAAAAAATTGTGGGGGTGGCAAGTATGAAGAGGAACTGTAGATCTTCACATAAGATGAACTTATTTAGAAAAAATGAACTTGTTATAATCAATATTAACCCATATAGGCATCATTTCAAATGCCTGAACTTTAAAAGGTTAATTTAATTTGAAGGAAAAACCCAACTTAAGTCCTAATTTCCTAAATGAATATAGATAATCGGTAAAAAGATACATCAAGAATGTTACCGTTCTAACTTGACCGAAGAGTTTAGGATCCAAAAGCAACTCGTTCATCCTTGATGTTCTGGGATGATGATACCACATACTTCCATCCATGAACTGCACGCCATTGGATTCACAAGCTTCAAGTATCTGATCCAGCTCTTCGACATTTAGAGCAGTGGGTTTCTCTAAGAGCACGTGCTTCTTCTTCTGTGCAGCCAACACAGCCCATTTTAGGTGAAGGCTTGTTGGCAATGGAATATAAACTGCGTCCACTGATGGATCATCCAAGACTGTCTCGTAATTGCCATATACCTTCACTAATTCCGACAAGCTGTTTTTGATTGCAAATTGTTTTGCTTTTTCAGTCGAACGGCTGGAGATGGCTTGTATAATTGAATTGGGAGAGAGATTTATGGCTCTGCATATTTTCCTGGCTATCTCAGCACAGCCTAGTATCCCAAAACGTACTGGGTTTTCCTCATCAGCCATGTTTTTTTCCTCTGCGCGCTTTTTTGCTTTGTCGAAGAGGGAAGGAAAGATAAGATATCAAGAAGTGATAACAAATGTGAACCAACAGATATGGATAATTGGAAATGATACACTTTAATATTTTATGGCAATGCGTAGGGGCATAAGAGTCCATTTACACATACCCATTCAATACTGCGTCTGTTCGTGTAATAGGTTCAATTCAACACTTATTTTGTTAATTAAATCTTTATCGGAACGTATTTCATCAAACTTGATATTTTAATTCCATTTAACCATTCTAACTTCTAATAACATGTAATTAACCGTTATGTTGATATAAAAAGTACAAAATATTCAGTTTAGTGGCATACTCATCTTACGAGATACTTGGTCCAAAATTACTCAATGACTCAAGTAACCAAGAATATCACCATAGGAGCTTTTTTATTAGTATCTACAATTTGCTTCACCATTTATCACTACTAAATATCATTGGAGTAGATATATTTTTAGAAAATTGCAAAATTAGTCGTTTTGATTTGTCATTTTATTTGGATTTGGTTCACAACAAGTTTCAAAAATACATATTTCGTCTCTATCAGCGCGTTTGGTTGTGAAAGTTGCGTAAAAAAGTTGTGTTGCTATTCCGTCAGAAGTGATTACTCACGAAGGATTTTCCGACACACTTTTGTGTCGCTATTGCGTCGGTAAAGCCATTTATCGACAGATTTCCGACGCATTATTTCTCGGTGATGACCCGGATTTCTAGTAGTGTTCCGTCAGTAAAGTGTCAAAATATTACAGTTTTCGTTCTGTCATTGTTGCATCGATACTCCGTCGGTAAAAACTGACAGAATTTTTGCTTCTGAAACTCTTGTTGGTAATCACCCGCTTTTCTAGTAGTAACAAGTCCAGAAATTACGGATGCAATTTGGAGAAATATGAATGAACCCACAAATCAAACAATCGGTGGTACAAGCTAAGAATATTGTAGCTTTTAACTTTGATTTTATTTGGTTTTGACAAAATGCTTGAATTTCGAAGTTTTTGTCACTTTTTTTTAACGGCAAATCTATTCTATTCCTACTCCTATGCTAAGCATATAAACCGCCTAATTCGCCATAGTGGGGATTAAACCTTCAACCTTAAGGTTAGATGACGACACCTTTACCACTCGACCAAGAGGTCATTCTCACTGTATGTAACGTTTAATTTTGATAGTACGATAAATGACTATGTGGCATAATTGAAGGAGTTGAGATTGCATGTCAAATTCGGCAACATTTGTGATGACGGAATACCAATGAATTTAAAAGAAAATGTATTATAATAACTAGCAATAAGAGTCTGACAATCGGTAAGAAAATGGCATACAACTGGTGTTTTCAAAGATGGTGTAAGGAATATAATTTCCATGTGTATATTCCTCTTGTATTCAATTAAATATATAAGATATTGGGTATACATATTATAACAAACTAGCCTAAAATAGGAGATTACACAAATCAAAATAATATTTAACAATATCTTATCTAATACCCCACCCCCATCAAGCTGAAGGGTGGAGGTCCAACACGAAGGTTTGTGCAAAATTTCTCAAAAAGATATCTGGGAAGACTCTTTGTGAAGAAACTGGCTAACTTGATTTACTGGATATGACAAGTTAGAGCGTGTGATGGTGAGGTACTGAAGCGCTCCAACTAAGATCGATAGAAAGTAGGATCTGAGAAGGTAGTACCATGTGATTGGAGTTGATCAGTTGTAGCTAAGTGAGTGCTGGCAGGTTTTTCTTCAAGATGACCTGCTCGAGTGAGAATGTCATGGGCATACTTTGACTGAGTTAGAAATAGGCCATCATCAGTGTAAGACACCTCCAAACAAAGAAAATATCTTAATTTACCAAGGTCTTTGGTGGCAAACTCAGCTTTAATGCGAGTAATGAAATTTTGAATTAGGGAGGTATTGTTACCTGTCAACATGATGTCGTCAATATATATGTCAACATGATGTCGTCAATATATACAAGCAAATATAGAATATCAGGACCATGTTTGAAAACAAAGAGCGATGTATCAACACGACTGCATGTGAATCCGAGAGCAACAAGGAAAGCATAAAGTCGTTGAAACCATGCATGTGATGCATGTTTGAGACCATAGAGATCCTTCTTTAGTTGACATACATGTCAGGGATAGTGATCATCAATAAAACTCAGAGGTTGCTCCATGAAAACGGTATCATTGAGATGGCCATTAAGGAAAGCATTATTGACATCAAGTTGATGTAAAGACCATTTTTGCATGACAACAAGAGATAGGACTATTCAGACTGTATATGACTTCACCACTAGACTGAAGGTGTGAGAGTAATCTAGTTCTGGAAACTAAGTGAATCCCTGGGAAACTAGACGTGCTTTAAGTTTTTCAATGGAGCCATCAGAGTGGTATTTTATTCTAAAGATCTACTTTGGCCCAACAACATTTAATTTTAAGGTCTTGGAACCAGATCCCAAGTATCATTAGATAGTAAGGCAGACATTTCTTCCTCCATTGCCATTAGCCACTGTGGATTTTTAGCAGCTGATTTGAAACCTTTAGGTTCACTGTTTGCAAACAAAGCTTGATGAAGACCGGTCGTTCCTAGGGCAATGAGATCGGCAAAATGCTTTCTTTTGAATATATTGGATTGAGATCGTGTTTTCATGGGATGAGTAGGGGAGGGGGCGGCAGTAGGAGCAATCGGTGTTGGAGCTGCTGTTGGTGAGATGGTGGGTAGAGTTGTGATGGCTGGTTTCCCGGTGGGGATGATGACTGTTAAGAATGAGCCACCAGAGAGCGCAAGGGACGGATGGTGGAGCGGTGATAAAAAGGACTTTAAAAGGACTTTTAAATAGCATATCGAGAGTGACTTAAACAGCTGAGCTAAACGCATCAACCCTGGGGTATGCGCATTAAATAGCATAGCGAGACCTGTTTCTGTAATTTAGCGGTGCTTGCGCTCCACCCTACCGTTTTGCTGAGGTGTGTAGGGACAAGAGACACGATAAATAGTACCATTACCAGAGAAGATTTCTCGAACACGTTGATTTAAAAACTCGGTACCCCTATCACTTTGAAATGTTTTAACCTTGCATGAGAACTAAGTTTGAACAAATGTGAGGGAAATCATTAAAACATTAGCAAAGTCTTATTTGCGTTGAAGCATGAATGATCATCCATAAAAATCACATAATAAAGGTAACCATCAGTGGATAAGATAGATGCGTGGATAAGATAGACGCAGGTCCCACAAATCACAATGTACTAAATCTAAAACATGCATAGACTGTTTTAAGTTTTCATTAAAAAGAAAATGCTTGCTCTTGGAGAGCTGACAAGAAGAACAAATAACTGGTCTTGGTAAAACTAATGTAACTGATAAAGAATTGGACTTATTTAATAACAAAATAGTATCAAACGCTACATGGCATAATCTACACTGCCAAGTTTCAAAGGAAGCACAGTTCTATTTATTTCTTAAAGTGGCTAAAAATGCTAGTTGTCCCTGCTCAAGTATGTAAAGCCCATTCTCACATTTTCCTTTTGCTAGGATCTCCTTGGTGTTGAGGTTCTCAATATTAAAGTATGTATTAGACAAAAGAACATACACCGGAGAATCATTTGTTAGTTTACTAATGGAAAGAAGATTCTTAGTTAGATGAGGCACCACAAGAACATCCAGTAAATTAAGTTTGCTTGGTAAGATAGAAGTACCAATATGGGAGATAGGAGAGAGTTTTCTGTTTCCAAAAACCACATGTTCTTTTCCCGAATATGACAATGAACTATCAAGGTTATTAGGTGAGTTTTTCATCTGAGCGGAAGCACCAGAGTCAACATGCCAGCCAGGATTATGTTAAGTGACATGACATTGTGAGCAAAAAGCTTAAGCAAGATTAGTATCGATAGGAGGGTCACGATTGGCAAAAGTTGCAAGAACTGGACATGAGGATGCGTAATGACCATTTGTACGACACATTTGGCAATGTGGTGTTCGACGACCACGACCCCATCCACTAGAGGAACTGCCATGGGTCTGATTGGAACGACCACGACCACCACCAGATGCACGGGAAGATGAAAAATCATGTTGGGATTGAGTCGTAAAAGCAGCAACAAGAGCCGATGAGCCATGCATAGAGCTAATGAATAATTCGTGACTTTCCGATCATGAAACAAGGGACGAGGTTTGATGGCACGATAAGCTATCGAAAAAAGTCTCAAATATAGTACCAAGACCGCAAAGAAACCAATGAGACATGTCAAGATCATGAACAAGGTGACCAATGGCAGCCAATTGATCACATCTAGTCTAAAATTTTTACCCAAACTCACTAAAAGAAGAAGTAACTTTATGAAGATAACGACGCAAATCACGTAAGTTCTGAACACGTTCCATCGAATCATGGCTGTAGGCGGATTCTAGAGCAAGCCAGAGACTGTGAACAGTTGTTGGGTGTCGTAACCAACAAAATAAAAGAGTTGAAATATGGTTTAAAATGATTTGTTAATTACCAATATTTCGTGATTGCACTACTTGTTATAAATACTAACTATGTAGTATAAATGGCAAGCAGGGTCGATCCACAGGGAGCGATGGTCTAATGGATTACACATTGATTTCACAGAAGTTAAACTTGTAAAGAAAGTAACCAAAGGGGGGAGTTTGATGAAGAGTTGGACTACAATTATATAAATGTTGAGAATAAATAACTTGGGACAAAATATAGAATGATTGTTTTTATAATTTGGGGACAAATTCTGGTTTTGTATTTGTAGTCATATGATTGGAAATAACAATAAGAATGATGTTTATAACTTTAATCTTTCTAAGTTGGTACTTTGTGTATGCCGAAAGCTCGCACATACACCATTCACCTAATGTACCTTAGTCAAGAGAAGCTCGTTAACTAAGGCTAATCTTACTAATCAAATCTAGATTAGTCAAGTGTATGCCGAAAGCTCGTACATACACCATCATAGAATTCGAATGAAAGATTGCATTATGTTTTATGTGAATGTTCCCAACAATGTTCAATACTCCTAAACAAGCGTTGAAGCGTTAAAACATGAGATATGATTTTCACCAATTAAAGATGATTGTCACAAATAACATTTTATGAAACAATTACGGATTTCATAATTTGTATGACTAGATTGATTTATATTTAAGATCAAATGGCCAATATGAAATAAATAAAAACCAAACACTTGTTAAGTCTCAAAATCAAATCACTAGAAAGATATAAAATCAAACATCAAACTTTATATTAAATCACAATCATAATCCTTAATACAAAACCAGAATAATAAGGTTACTAGCCACTCATGACTAGTAAAAGAGAAACAAACTTACAAAATGAAGATAATCCACACTTGAAGTTGCACAAATAACACAAATAATGTATCTAGAGTTTGTTACAGGAGAGAATGGAAAATTGGATGCTTCTAAGGCTAACCAAGTACCTCTATTTATACTAACACACCAAGGGTAAAATGGTAATTTGAACAATGGCAAACATCATCATTCCAAGACCCACTTCCTTCATCACATGGCCTCAAAATCAGGTTGGATCTGCATCTGGTCGTGTAGCATGAGGATGACAGCACAAGAAGGAATAAACAACTCAAAGTGGGCCAAAAAGTAGATCTGGTCACCAGTAAAAGTTACACGGCCGTGTAATTTCTTGGGCCAAAATTACACGGTCGTGTAATCCTGCAAATTTCCTGGATCTTCCTTGAGCTGACATGGCATCATATGTGGCATAGCAAAGTTACACGGCCGTGTAACTTTTGCCCATAAAGTTACACGGGCCGTGTACTCTACTGACTTCGGGACGACATTTTTGTAATTTCTTCGTTTAAGCTCCGTTTCTTCTGAAATTTCTTGTGTAGCCTCCTAATGATATATAATTAATGTTCCAAGTCTCAAAATACCTGCAAAACATACCATTTAACCAAACAAATGGTATTACTCCGAAATAAACACATTAGTACGAAAACATGCATATAGCATGCTTTTATTGGCGAAATACGATGTCAAATGAAGTAATTAAACGTGATAAGAGGTGTATATTAATACACCTATCAAATATCCACAAGCTTAAATTCTTCTTTGTCCTCAAAGAAAACAAGAAAGAACTAGACTAATGGGTAAAAAAGAAGGAAATAAAAAGAAGTGAATCATTTTGAGTTAAATCGCGCCAACATCATCACTAGCAGTTATATGGTTAGCATATCGTCCCTGTATTCGCCTAAAACCTCACAATTGTGAAACAATATATTGTACTAAGAAACAAATACACGTTAAACAATAGCATAGCCACGTCATATATCGATTATAAAACCACTACCGCGACTTTCACCGCCTTTAGCAAGGACGACACAATACAAAGTCAGTGCTCACAATTGTTCGCTCTCCTCATATATGCACACAATTCGCTGATCGCGACTCACAAATGTCTTCCGCCACTCATATGGAAATAGGGTGGTGTTTACACTCGGATATCGTACTTGGACTCGTGTTAATATGACTTTGCCTCAATTATCATACCGTTCACGTTTGTCATAACTTGTCAAGAATGATCTTCCCGGAATTAAAGTACAAGAATGAAATTACAACTCGATAAATAGAATACAAGTACAAAAGAAAATAAATACTCTATTTTTGGATTTTCTTTCAAATGAGTAAAACAATTCTCTATATGGAAAGAATTGTAAAAAAAATCGTAAGATATTTCATTTGATGACTTTTGAACAAGCAATGTGCTTTATTCTATTTTTTTTTTTGAAATTTAATTTCTTTAAACACACATGTTTGGTTCTTGGTTTTTTATTTTTTTTTTATTAATTGTTTTTTAATAAACCATTTTTTTAGAACCAAACAAAATATTTCTGGAATTTCACCATTTATTGGACTCAAAATACAAATATAAAGATTTTGTTTTGTTTTTTTTTTCAAATGACCAAAATGGTCAAAAACCAAAAAATGAGAATATCGGGTAATTGACGTGTTATAAACAAATGTGTTGGCCAATATATGATTACGAAGGCAAAACCTGTAACATTAACCAAGCCGATTGCACACATTGAAGTTCTCACGGGGTAGCTGCACTTTGTATTGCTGTACTTGCTAAAAATAGATTCGGTTAAAATAGATGTTTTATAAACTCATCATACGTGCGTATGCTAAGTAAATTTTACAAAAAAAAATGTCTTTTAACTCAATCTAGAATTTCACAATGTGAAAATATTTTTGAATACAAGGCAAATAAGCAACTATAATATTGAAAATAAAGATGTAGCATGTTTTAACAATTAGAAGATTTCACAAAGGTTAAGAAAAAATGCAAGAAATAACAAATGTTTTAAACAATTTTTTTTTTCAAGATTTTTGGTAAAAATAAAGAAAAATAACATAAAAAAAAATGCGATGATACCGGACATCGTATACCTCCACAAGCTTAAATGTAAGTGTCGTCCTCGATGCTTACGGAAGGTCTAATGCGGACCCGGAGGTGGTTTTGCATTCCGAACACATCCAAACACTTTATTAAAAAAAAATGAAACACAAAAATTCACACTTTCAAAAATTGACTAAAATACCCCCGGGTTGCCTCCCGGTTAGCGCACTTGTTTAACGTCGTTGGCTCGACGCATGGCCCTTTTTTTGTTTTGTTTGTTTTTTAACTTCTTACTCACTCTCTAGAGGTGTACCTGTATGTGAAGATCTTGGCATAAAATATTAGTAATACCGTGCTCCCCGGCAACGGCGCCAATTTGTTGGGTGTCGTAACAAACAAAATAAAAGAGTTGAAATATGGTTTAAAATGATTTGTTAATTACCAATATTTCGTGATTGCACTACTTGTTATAAATACTAACTATGTAGTATAAATGGCAAGCAGGGTCGATCCACAGGGAGCGATGGTCTAATGGATTACACATTGATTTCACAGAAGTTAAACTTGTAAAGAAAGTAACCAAAGGGGGGAGTTTGATGAAGAGTTGGACTACAATTATATAAATGTTGAGAATAAATAACTTGGGACAAAATATAGAATGATTGTTTTTATAATTTGGGGACAAATTCTGGTTTTGTATTTGTAGTCATATGATTGGAAATAACAATAAGAATGATGTTTATAACTTTAATCTTTCTAAGTTGGTACTTTGTGTATGCCGAAAGCTCGCACATACACCATTCACCTAATGTACCTTAGTCAAGAGAAGCTCGTTAACTAAGGCTAATCTTACTAATCAAATCTAGATTAGTCAAGTGTATGCCGAAAGCTCGTACATACACCATCATAGAATTCGAATGAAAGATTGCATTATGTTTTATGTGAATGTCCCCAACAATGTTCAATACTCCTAAACAAGCGTTGAAGCGTTAAAACATGAGATATGATTTTCACCAATTAAAGATGATTGTCACAAATAACATTTTATGAAACAATTACGGATTTCATAATTTGTATGACTAGATTGATTTATATTTAAGATCAAATGGCCAATATGAAATAAATAAAAACCAAACACTTGTTAAGTCTCAAAATCAAATCACTAGAAAGATATAAAATCAAACATCAAACTTTATATTAAATCACAATCATAATCCTTAATACAAAACCAGAATAATAAGGTTACTAGCCACTCATGACTAGTAAAAGAGAAACAAACTTACAAAATGAAGATAATCCACACTTGAAGTTGCACAAATAACACAAACAATGTATCTAGAGTTTGTTACAGGAGAGAATGGAAGATTGGATGCTTCTAAGGCTAACCAAGTACCTCTATTTATACTAACACACCAAGGGTAAAATGGTAATTTGAACAATGGCAAACATCATCATTCCAAGACCCACTTCCTTCATCACATGGCCTCAAAATCAGGTTGGATCTGCATCTGGTTGTGTAGCATGAGGATGACAGCACAAGAAGGAATAAACAACTCAAAGTGGGCCAAAAAGTAGATCTGGTCACCAGTAAAAGTTACACGGCCGTGTAATTTCTTGGGCCAAAATTACACGGTCGTGTAATCCTGCAAATTTCCTGGATCTTCCTTGAGCTGACATGGCATCATATGTGGCATAGCAAAGTTACACGGCCGTGTAACTTTTGCCCATAAAGTTACACGGGCCGTGTACTCTACTGACTTCGGGACGACATTTTTGTAATTTCTTCGTTTGAGCTCCGTTTCTTCTGAAATTTCTTGTGTAGCCTCCTAATGATATATAATTAATGTTCCAAGTCTCAAAATACCTGCAAAACATACCATTTAACCAAACAAATGGTATTACTCCGAAATAAACACATTAGTACGAAAACATGCATATAGCATGCTTTTATTGGCGAAATACGATGTCAAATGAAGTAATTAAACGTGATAAGAGGTGTATATTAATACACCTATCAACAGTCTTGAGACCGATTGTTTCAACAATGGTCTCTTCTGATAAAGAAGATTTGATGATTATGAGGGCTCTTTGATGAGCCTCATGCCATGTAGTGAAGGAAGGATTGGGCAGGGATTTTCCCTCGACTTCGGTGGTGGCAAGAGGAGAAATAAGAGTGTGATCAACGTAACCCAACAACATTTGATAGGAAAGTAAAGGAAGAACTTGATCTTTCCAAAGAAGAGAGTTTGATGGTGAGAATATGAAGAATGGTGTTGAGAGGGAGGGCGGAATCAGTGGTCTCGCCGACAACCATGATAGCCAAAGAAGAAGAAGAAGAAGAAGACAATACAACTAGGGTTTAGAGGATCGTGAATATGGCCAATACCATGTAAGGAATATAATTATCATGTGTATATTCCTCTTGTATTCAATTGTATATATATAGTACATTAGGTATACATATAATAACAAACTAGCCTAAAATATGAGATTACACAAATCAAAATAATATTTGAAAACATCTTATCTAATAGATGGATTATGAGGCAAGCCATTTTAACACTGAAAATCCATCGATATATTTCCCAATATAACAATATAAGTGTGCCTTTGTAGTAGTGGGTTATGTTTCTTCGGTATTCATTATAATTCCCATCACAGAACTAAGTGTGCCTTTGTAGTAGTGGGTTATGTTTCTTCGGTATTCATTATAATTTTTTAAGGAAAAAACAGCACACCATTGGATAAATGCATACCGCAATATAACAATATAAACATATACTCTACAACTAATTGTTTTTAAAATAAACTATATTGTATATATCTCCTTCATACAAAATTACTTTTCCAATACATAGGCGCACGTTATTGATCTTCGAGCCAACAGAAGAGGAACATTGTTAGAGTTTATTCAGAATTAAATGAGCGCCATACTGGGGTTGAAGGGTGAGAACATTATGAGGAGCATGAACATATGATGGTGAAAGTTTGAAAGAAAACCTTTTCAAGATCATTGCAAGGGCAATTTTAGCTTCTAACAATGCAAAGTTTTGCCCAACACATATTCTAGGTCCCCAACCAAATGGAAGGTAAATGACTTGGTTTTTGGTGGCCTTTGAGATTCCTTCAGAAAACCTATCGGGGTTAAATTTCTTGGCATCACTACCCCAGGTTTTCTCATCATAGTGCATTAGCATGATCGGTAAACCAATCTGAATTCCAGTTGGTAGTGAAAAATCTCCCAAAGTTATGTCTTTGTCGACTATACGGGCCAGCCCAACAACAGGGGGATATAGCCTTAATACTTCAAGGAAGATCATATTTACCTATGTGAGAGAAAAAAATAATAATGATTTTGAGACATAAGACCACAATTATTAGAATTCACCAACATATATAAGCACTTACAACTTTGAGGTGATTTAACCCATCTAAATCAATCTTTTTGTCCCCGAGGATATTCAAAACCTCTTCCCTAGCACATGACTGCCATTCTTGATGCTTACTCAATAAAATTATTGTCCATACAAGCAAGCTTGACGTGGTCTCTTGTCCAGCAAAGTAGAAAAGCTTACACTCTTCAATAACTTCCTCAATCGTCATCCCATGACTCTTGTTTTGGTGTTCCTCCACCTCTTTGATATTGGATTCAAGCATTATTCCCAACAAATCACCATTGTTACCGTCCCTAGCCTTCATTTCTTTGAGCCTTTTGTTAATGATACCTCTTATAGAATGTTTTACTTTTTTATCTATAAAATTCATCCTTATGTTCCTCTTTGTCGGAAGGAACCTACATGGAAATCACAGTAGAAAATATTAGCTTTTCTTAGTTTTACAATTTTCTTAGTGTTAATCATTTTTTAGACACACGGCCACTTAATGTTACTAATTTGTAACCACTAACCGGCCGTTCCAAAAAACTCACAATGAAGCGTATAATAATAACATAATGACTACCTTTTCGAAGCATGGTGTTTGAGAAATTATTTATGAGTTTGTACCACAAAAAAATTAAGACTTTGCATTTATTTTCCCAACCATATCATTTTTTTCTCAAAATATGTTGTTATTTAGCAAAAACAAAATGATGTCCTTTCACATAATATGATGCCATTTTGCAAAATGTCACACATTTTGAAAAATATAAGGATCCCATAAACAAATGAATTTTACAAAAATCTAACCTTTTTTATGGTGTATCATTTATAAAGCAATTTTTCAATTCACGATATCCACATTTGGGAATAGATGGTTATTATGTGTTAGATGTGCAAGTTTCATGTGGAGCATATTGACGAGTTAGTAGAAGTGTTTATGCATAATTGAGAAAATGATAAATGGAGTGGAAAGAAGCCTGTCTATAAATGTGTATAACTTTTGATCCATTGAAACTTTTGAAGCTCACTTTATATAGACGGAAAGCTCCCAATGAGCTAAAGTTTCAAATAAACAACAAAAGGTGGTTTGTTTACCATCGTCGTCAAAGTTCACTATTAAACCCATAATTTTTAGTTTTCTCTGATTTTAGTTCGGTTCCGGTTTTAACGTATTCCGTTTTAGTTGTAAAATCATATGATGTCCATAACATACTAATATCACATGATTGCTTAAGTAGTTAATTAGATCATTTGGTTAGGGAGGTTAATTTTCTAAAATTTGGCATGACATACAGGCTGGCTCTCTCTCTCTCTCTCTCTCTCTATATATATATATATATATATATATATATATATATATATATATATATATATATATATATATGTGTGTGTGTGTGTGTGTGTGTGTGTGTGTGGTGTGTGTGTGTTATATAAAAGGATGAATGTAAGCCTTTATATTTGTCTTGGAATTAATAAACCATTTGCCTTAGAATTCCATTAAATAATCATTGTTAGTTAGTTCTATTCTTCATCAAGGTATTTCTCATTTTTTATTATACATCTCCTATTTTGGTCATTTTAGTGATTGCCTCTTTTTTATCAATTCATAATAAGCATATGTAAACAATTTAATTTACCTGAATCCAGGGATGTAAAGTGATTGTAGTGCCTCCATTGTAAGTACACCTTGTTTTCCAATTAGATCAAATATTTGTATGCCTTCTTCATAATTACTTCCGAATGCAGTTCTTGATATTACATCACTTGTTAAAGTTTGAAGGTATGGCCAAACATCCACCTCGCATAACTCCTTTGATGAAACCAACTTCTCCCACTTCTGAAGCATTTCACCACCACTTAAATGGAAAATTGGTATCATAGTCTGGGTATTTACAAATAATTATATAATTAGACTATATAATTTAATGTTTTTTTTTAGAAAAATAAAATGTATTTATCAAAGTACTTTTAGTTTCTCCATATGGAAAGCTGGGTTGATTAATTTCCTATGTTTAGCCCATTGGTCTCCTTCATATGTAAGTAATCCTGTTGCTGTAAACCTTGCCATTGGATGAGTTCTAGGCTTTGGAAATTCATTTAACTTTACAAAAACATCTTTGATGAGGTCTGGGTCCATCATAGTCACTGTTGGTTTCCATCCAAACCAAGTGATGTAATTTTCACCTACAAAAGAATAAATGCATGTATACATTAAACAAAAGGTAACTTATCATTACAACCATTGGAAAAGAATATACATTTATGTCAAATGATTAATTGCCACTAATCATATTGATTACTTAGAGCATACAAAATCATCCATTTCATACATATTTATCACATTATCTTTTCATTAACTTTATCAATCAAAATTCTATTAACTTAAACCTTATCTAACCATTGACCACTGTTGAAGTTTTATTTGAAATAAACTAGTTTACCATCATCTTTGTGAAACATTTTATAAATCCTCTCATATAATTTATTATTTTTAAGCAAATGTACTAGTTATATATAATATTATAGTTTACTTGACAATAACTATAAATAAAACCAAAATATTATAATAAACAAAACAAATCAATTCTACGAAGGATGTGCAATAGGAAAACATAAAAGAGATTCCATTCGTGTTGGCATGCAATGAGAAAACATTAAAGCAAATACTACTAGATCAAAAGCACATATGTGTAAAATAAATATGGTGAGTAGTATGATTAATATCAACAAAACCAATCAAGTCTAAGAACGATGTGCAATAGGAAAACATATGAGGGATTCCAATCTATGTTGGCACATATGACAATGCTCCTAGAGCCTTCTCCCCCATTAATATATATATATATATATATATATATATATATATATATATATATATATATATATATATATATATATATATATATATATATATATATATATATATATATATATATATATCTTGAGTTACTCAAACTCTATTATTAAGAACTACGATAAAGCATCGAGATCATAAAGTCTAATGAACTCATAAGCAAACCTATGCGAACAATTTTAACAGGTGGAAGTTCTTATGTTCTTACATTTATTGGTGACTATAAAAGGAACATATGGGTATATTGTCTTAAAGAGAATCCACAAATGTTCAAGAATTTTAAAAAAAATGAACTTATTTGTGGAGAAGAGAAGAGAAGAGAACATGCAATAAAGTCATTGCATTTAGTTTATTGAGATAAGTACAATCTCACTACTCTAAAATCTTGCTAAAAAGAATTGACATTAGACATCAGCAAACTACACACTATGCATCATAATAGAAAGGTGATACTAAGAAGAAAAACAAAACGATCATGGAATTGGCTTGGAGCATGTTGAATAGCAAGGGATTACCAAAAATGTTTTTGGTTAAAGCAATATCATATACAACCTATCTTCTGAATTGTGCTTTAATAATATTTTTTGAGGATATGGCCCCTTAAAAATCATGGATCGGTAACAAGTCGGGTGTTTCTCACTTAATAATGTTTGGTTGCATCAGTTAATCTTGTATTATAGATAAGAAACGTGGGACAATTGATGATAAATTATAAAATTGTGTCTTTATAGGCTACATGAGGTTTCAAAGGCATACAAACTATTCAACCTGATTATTAACAAATTCATTATCAGTACTGATGTAATGTTTATTTAGGTGAAAGCTTCGGACTAATTGTTTGAAAAAAGAGAAGTATTGACTGTAGTTAATAAGGATTAAGGTGTAGAACATTGGGCAGTTATTGCAATCATTGAAACAGACCAAATATATCCTTCAATTCAAATTCTATAATGTCAGAGTCACTATCACCCTTATCGTCATATGACTCACCTAAGCCTTCACATATTAGTTAGAGGAGTTTTAATGTTGTGGTTGTCCATATGTGTATGTATGTGTATGCATGTGTGTGCATGTATGTGTATGCACAAAAGGTTAAACAACAATGGGTTAGTTGACTTAGCATTGTTTATTGATGCAGATTCAATAGATTCCAAAATTCATATAAAGTACTAAATTGATGAAAGAAATAGATAAGGAGATAGAATCCATTATGAGAAATAAGACAAGGAAACTTGTTAATCTATGACATGGTCCTAAGTCTATTAGCATGAAATGGGTCTATAATACTATGTTGAATGAGGTTGGTGATGTTGAGAAGCACGAGGCTTGTTTGTTTGTAAAAGGCTACAAAACAATTTAGAGTTCATTATAATGAAGTTTTTTGTAACACCCCATTTTCATTTTAGCATGAATATTAAACGTCAACCGCTAGTTACGTTTTTAAAAACAAAATGGGTAAAGTTAATTAGAAAACGATTCGTAGAATTTGATCTCGGCTGCTAATAATAATAATAATAATAATAATAAAAGTTATAAAAATGAAATTATATGATGAGGGGTAAAGAGCCTATTTTGCCCCTAGACATGTAGCCTTGGTCCCCAATTGATCCCATAAGTGTTATAGAGCATGAAAACATGAAAAATGAGTCTAAATTGTGTATGTGACTTTCCAAGGGTATAATGGTCAATAAAATGTCACTTAAAAGATAATAAGAATAAGTAAAAAGGTGTTTTAACGAATGAATATCACAAAAATATTGTGATATGAGCCTAGTGGAACATAACAAGGTAGTCCTTACATGTTGTTAAAGTATAACATGTTATTAATAAAGTGTGAATAAACTTCTTAGGTGCTTAAGAAGTAAAAGATCAATAAACGGAAAGGACAAGAAAGGGTGTAGCCATAGTTAGACTTCTCTAACTAGCCAAGGTGAGTATTATGTGGATTTTTGAGTACATAGCAAAATAAATTTTATTTAAAAATGTTTTGGAGTCAAAGTGGTTTTATGGCTTTAAAAGTATTTATGAAAAATATGCTTATAATGTGTAAAGAAAGAGAATCAGAAATACAGTGAATTAATAATGTGATTGGCCCATGAAAGTGAGTTGCTTAGTATCCGGATAAAGACCACGGCCTGCTGCGGTAGGGGTGGCAAAAAGACACTACTGGGATGGTACCTCCCATCACGAAGTAGTTGTCTAATTACCTTGGTAGATGAATCTGTTTCATGCTACTGAGGAAGCAGCTATACGGGTGCGTCTCGTATAAAACCTACGGGTGCGCTCGTAGGAATGTACCATGATATAATAAGAAATACCTATGGGTGCGCTCATAGGAAATAAAATATTGGAAATTCAAAGAAGAATGTTATTATTGGAAAACTGTTTTGGGTCTAAACCCATAATGCTCACGAGACATTATGTCTCACGTATATTTTTTTTAAATACTATGTACTCAGGTAAACAAGAAGGGCGATAGAAGGGTCAGATGTGGGACTGTAGCTTCTGCTGTATTAAATGTAAAATAGACAGGTTTGAACTATGGTTATGATGCAAATTCGTAATGCCCCATTTGTAAAAACTTAAATGGTTTGTATTGACTAAATATTTGTAATATAAGTTTGAAAAAAAAAGTTTGTGTAAAAGTTGGGGTATTACAATTTGGTATCAGAGCCATAGTTTAAGTGAACTAGGTGTCAATACTTGAACCTAAACTTAAACTGTGTAGGAGTTAAGTAGGGTACATACTTAACCATGAGGTCGTGAGTAAGGAGAAGTGGGAGAAAACCTAAAACAGTGGAACATGAGTCCTGGTGGTAAAGCTGGAAGCAAATATGTATAGGTGGTTATAATATTATGGACCCGTACTATCATAATCACAGGATATATATTTGAGTTTGGTGGAACCACACAGGAATCATGTGAATCTGTAAGGGATGAGTGTAGGAGATTTGGGGGTATAGGGTCGGTATATCTATGTAATAAAATCAAGTATGACTGAAATTGCTAAAGTATAATTGAAAAGTATTAAAGATGAAATAATAAGTATGAGGTATGAAGTGGGGAAAACCCATACTCCATATGTGAATTATTATAAAGTATGAATGAAGAGAATTGAAATTAAGATAACAAGGGTGTGAAGGGTAATAAGGTAAAAATCCAAATATGTGGTTGTGATAACCACCATACCATATGAAAGGAAACAGTAAAATAAACGTGACCAAAAGGTATGAATATATTGAAAGTTTTGAATGGGGAGAAAATGGGGTGTTACATTTTTGCTCCCCGTAATACGTTTAGAAACAATACAATTAATTTTGGCTTTGCCAAGGCAAAATGTGTCAACAATACATCAAATGGGTGTAAAATCTTTATTTTAGAAAAGGATTCTTGGAGATGAAGTTTATGTTGAGTAGCTCCCATTCATGCAAAGAAAAAGGAATAACACAAGGTCTGTCATTCAAAGAAGGCACCATATGGATTAAAGCAAGCACTGCATGCTTGGTATAATCATACAAATGTATAGTTTATGAATAATGCTTTCATATAATGTCTATATGAACATAGTCTTTTAATTACGGAAAGGAATGGTTATCTTCTACTTGGTTGCTTGTACGTTTAATTTTCACGAGAAATAACACTAGCTTGATAAAAGTATTTAAGAAATCCATAAAGCTTAACAAGATGATAGACATGATATTTCTTCATTATTTCATTGGCATTGAAGTTATACACCAAATAAAATGAAATTTCTATTTCACAAAACAAGTAAGAATAAGATCTAGTAAAGGAGTTTCATATGGAAGATCTCAATTCATGATGTGTCCCGATGGAGATTATGTTAAAACTGTCTAAGGATTTAAGAGAAAAAGGTTTGATCATTCAAGTCGGTAGAGAATCTTGGTAGGAAGTCCAATGTACTTGTTTGTTACCAAACCAAACATCATGTTTGTTGTTAGCTTAATTAGTAGGTTTATGGAATCCCCCAAACAAAGTCACGGGAAAAAGAATACTATGCTATGTGAAAGGTATAGTTGATCATGGAATTTGTTCGTTATTCAATGGCTGATAAACAAATATTCATAGCATACACTGATAGTGACAATTGTTGTAGTTTGGATAATAGTAGAAGCCCTTCTGTGTACATCTCTGGCATGGTATTTGCCGTCATATCATGGCAATCAAATAAACAAAAGGTAGTATCACTTTCTACAGCAGAAGTAGAGTATATGGGTATATCACTTATCAGAATTCAAGCTATTTGACTGACAGGCATCTTAGAGAGGCTTGAACAATCTCAAGATAAACTAACACAAAACATATATATTCTATGAGAAAAAATCAGCAATCGCTCTAACTGAGAACCTGATGTTACATGGTAATAGTAAGCACATTCGGATCTAGTTTCATTTCATATGTGATTCGGTGAATCTTAGTAAAGGTTGAAGTATAGTTTCACAAGTAACTAAGTTGCTGATATATTTACCAAAGCATTGAGTGTTGGAGATTTATGCGGTAGCCATTATTTTTTTATAATAAGGGTAAATCTCACACAAATCAACTTTATTGACCCAGAAAACAGTTTCCAAAAGGAGGCATGCGGGAACAAGAGTTGGAGCATGTGGACTTAGAAATAAAACCGAAGCAAAGTCATTGTCTTACTTTATCTCCGAGTCTTTTCATTACTATGTTATTCAGGAGATATTAGGCTAGAGAATGTGAGAGTGGCAATAGCATGACAAAGGCAGATGTGGCATATATTTGCCACAATACACACCGCCCTCACTCTATGGAAAATGGCAAAAATTTGTCATTTTTATAAATATATACCATTCATATCTTTTCCTTCACCCCCCCCCCCCCCCCACACATACACACACGTGTGTGTATGTATGTATGTATGTGTGTGTGTGTGTGTGTGTGTGTGTGTGTGTGTGTGTGTGTGTGTGTGTGTGTGTGTGTGTGTGTGTGTGTGTGTGTGTGTGTGTGTGTATATATATATATATATATATATATATATATATATATATATATATATATATATATATATATATATATATATATATCCCTTCAAGAATTAAACTCAAAATGACCTTCATACCCTTCTTTTGAATCTAAATAATCTAAGTTAAATTGTTTTAAGAAAATAAAAAGAAAAATGTGGCAAAAATTATGTTGTGTTAATATGTGATTTTTATGTCTCTTATGTTTTTAGGTTTTAAATTTCATCTTATGTAATTTTGATTTTAAATTGTTTGTTTTAATTAAAATTATGTCGTTTTAATTAATTAGAAAATATATAATGACAAGAATATAAAACCATCCTCACCCCTTGCCAATAAATAAGAAAGGTGTAACAAATAGATAATATTAATGTGACAAGAACAAATAATTTGGCAAAAATGTTACTAGCCCTACGAGTCTTATGCAATCCGAATTTAACTCCTCTACATACAGTTTGAGCAACCATGTAGCAATGAGAATCAGTTCAGTTTATGAGTTTGTGGTTATCCTAAAATCGGTTTTTCGATTTGAATTTTTTTTGGCTCAAACCGAAAACTAAACCAAACCGAATTCCAACGACTCTAAACAAAACCGAATTCAAGTTCGATTTGGTTCGGTTTTAAACCAAAAGAAACCCAATATTTTCTTAAAAATTCTAGTATCACATAAATTATGAAGTTTTATATATTAAAATGTAAATTTCCAAACATAAAGATCTTAAGAATGTATGATAAAATGGTACTAGTATTTATTAGAAACATAAAGGTTAACTTCAAGTTCTAAACAAAAATATAAAACTTGAAGTTCAAAAATTGTTCCTGATGACTTGCCAAACTTTGATTTCATTTATACATTAAGAACAGTTGTTATTGCCGAAAATGTTAACCGTTAATGCTAATTTCCAAAAGCTTAAAATCTAAATTGATAAATCCTTGTACATTTATTATTCAACATTTAATATATAAAATATATAATATAAAGATTTATATTTGAATTAATTATTTAATAATATGGGGTAATTCGGTTTGGTTTGGTGTGAACTTTACGAAACCAAAAACCAATTCAAAATTCGGTTTGGTCTCTTACAAACCAAAAACTGAACTTTAACATGGCTTGATCTGATATCAATTTTGATTGGATCTTCTTTTTTGGGTTTATCAATTACAAACCAAATAATTACCAACCCTACAATTTGGTTAAAACTAAAATTATTTTCCTTCATTGTGTATTTCCGCTAGGGGTGAACAAAAACCGAACCGTATGGCTAAAAAACAGCAAAAGCCGAAAAAACCGAAACCGATTAACCACCGAAACAATAACCCATGGTGAGGTTTCCAATTTTGAAATAACCGAAAAATTTCAATGCGGTGCGGTTATATGAAATATACCAAACCGCAATAACCGTAACCGCACCACAAACATAACCTCACCACTAACCGCATCGCCCGCATAATTATTTTTATTTTATATTAATTAAAAAATCTAAAATTAAAGAAGTCTCTTCCTAGTTAGTCGGCTTCTAATATGTAAATGTTGTCAAGTTATTTTAATCATTATTATTTAAGTTCGTGTATTTGTTAAAATAAAGTAACTCATTTGTTTAATTCAGGTGTACACAACTTCTTATTCAGAAATAATTTATCGTATATTGTGATTATGTTAGTTCATGTATTTGTTAAAAAAAACGTATAAAAAACCGCACAAAATAAATGTGATTAATAACTGCAACAGCAAAAACCGCAACTGCATAAAATAACTATATAGTCGCACTGCACTATATACCGTACTATTTGGTTATGGAAAATTTAATAACCGCTTTTACGGTTAGCGGTACAGTTTTGGCCGATAACCGCGTCTAACCCTACTACTCTCACCCGTAAACATCCATGTGGACTACTTACCTGTCTTGTTTCGATTTACTTTATTTTGTAAAATAACTAAATGATTGAATTATAGTTTTGGTCTTTATGGTTTACCTCTTTTTTCAGTTTTGATCCAAGTTTTTAATTTTCACACTAATGGTCTCTGTGGTTGCAAAAAAAAACTTGCATTATTGGGTTCTATTCCATCTAAAAGACTAAAATGCATTTCAAATTTCTTTTTCCTTTTTCTTTTAACCTAATATTTATTTTAATAATTAAAAAAATACACCCTACCCCACTACTATGTCTCTCTATCTCCCCATCGAGCACCATCATGTTTCTCTCTATCTCCCCATCGAGCACCATCATCAGGAAAAGAACTCTGATAATCTAAACAACAGTCCGGATTAATTGGTAAAAGGGGAGGAATTTGAGTAGAGCTGTTAATGTGTACAAACACATGAGAAACCTAAAGAAATCATATTGCAAGCCTTTAATCAGAACATATAATCTTCTATTCACCGTGTTTTAAAGCAGAAGAAGCAATACTTGCATAAATCATATATATATGGCTACCTTGAGCATGTTGTTCAAACAGATGGTTGATGACGGAATTGATCTCGACACTTTTTCTTTAAATTCCATGATCAAAGGGAACATTCTTTCTTTTCATGTCAATGAAGCACTTAAAATCTACCATCGGATGGATGTGGTTTATGATTGTAGTCCAAATTCGTTTACATTTGTTTACTAGATCCATGGTTTACGTTCACAAGGAAGAACATGTAATGCTAGGAAGATTTTGTTGGATTAGGTGTCTAAGCCATGACTAATAATTAGTATTTGCCTAATTAATAGTAGCACAGTCCATTTGGGTTGCCCTCATGGCTGGAGGTTATTGGAAAGTTAAGTAGAGAGAAAGGGTTGATTTATTATATGACTAATAAATCAAGATATTGTTTGTTAATATATTATGGAGATAATATATTAACTTGAAATAGTATTGCTTGATTAATAATTAATCAGAAATTATTTGGATTAATTTCTGTGACATTAATTGGATTAATCAGGAGGTCAGGGATTAAAGTCGTACGAATTCAATAGTTGAATTGCGGCGCGCGGCGCGCCAATGTAAAGGCTGCGACGCGCGTACATATCCGTACGAATTCAATATTTGAATTGGGGCGCGCGGCGCGCAAATGTAAAGGCCGCGGCGCGCGTACACATAATCCGGAAAATGGGCTGCGGCTAGGGTTTCTAGCTTTACCCTTTGGTTCCCTATAAATAGGGACCCCTAGACCTCATTATCAGTTGCTTATTCTATTGTTTCTCTCTGGAATCTCGATCCATAATCCTCTCGGCTTGGGTGTGATCTCATTTGAGGCAGGATACTTTTGCTGCTCAGCTTCCAGAAAATTCTAAAAGGTTGGTTTCTCTAATTTTATTCTTTTAGTTATTTTTTCTTATGGCCTTTAGGATTTGTTATATGTTCAATTAGAAGAAAACATAGATCCTTATAGGTTGCATGTGAACTTAGGATATTTTAGTTCATGGTTGCAGAAAACCTTTCAGTGGTATCAGAGCTTGTCTTGTTTTCTTGTTGAATTGATATAACTGGTTTAGGGTTTAAAGCTTATAAACCCTAATTTTTGATGTGGATCGATTTCTTGGATTAGGGTTTTGGAAACCCTAATTCCCCCCATATAAATTTCGATTTTGGCTTTTAGGGTTTTAGAAGGTTTTCTATTTTTGGTAACTTTATTTGTTAATTAAATGGATAACCTTAAACCCCTTTAATTGAAATCGAAATCTAGGGGGTTTAGGATAGGTTTTAATTAATTTGATTAATTTGGATAAACCTATCTGCATTTGAATTAATTTAATTAATTGTTAATTAAAAGATAATTCAAAGGATTTAATTAATTTTAGAATTTGCGAAAATTAAGGATTAAATCCGGAAAAATATTTTAAATGTTTAAAATATTAAGATTTAATTATTTTAATTAATTATTTAATTAAAGGATAATTAAATCGAGTTTTAAAGATTTAATTTAATTTTAAATTTAATAGTTAAATTGGTAAAATTAAAAGATAAACCTGGAATATTTTAAAGAGTTTTAAAATACATATTATATATGTTATTAATTGTTAATACTATATGTATAAGATAAAATTGGTCAGTCAATTCAATAGTAGGCCTCATTCACGAAGCTGATCTATAAAGTGGGTATAAGGAGGCTGCCTATAAAATGGTAGTCTAATGGGTGAACACTCTCACCCACCGCTCGCCTGATCAGTGGAGGGTCGTTAGCCGAACAGTTTTGATAGGACCACATAATCATTAAAAGTATAATGATCAAAGTACTAGAACCTTTACACAAAATCCCAATCTAGTTACTTTAGGAAAAATGTGAATTTGATGCTACCCCATGAAATTGCACATTGCACTTTATGAAACGTTGGTGGAGCGTGTGTGGTTTACCGGCACACCAATGGGGGTTCATAAAGAGTGGCAATGGGTGTCTCGGGTGTTATCATTGTTGATGGAGCGTGTGTGGTTAACCGGCACATCAATTTGAGATGATAATGGACCCCGAGAGTACCAAGCTAATTTGCATGGTTATTCACACCCGGTTTGTGATCCTCGGCATCCCAGTCACAAACGGTGGGGCATATCCGAGATTAAACATGCTATTGAACAGTTCAATAAATCTCAAAAGAAACTAGGAATTCCATTTATAATAAGATTATTTTTCCGCGGTGGAATTGGCTGAATCGTCATTCGCCTACCTTTATAAAATTTGCTTATAGATTACGGCATCCCTCTTCTATGTTGCAAATTGTTATAGTTGGATCCTAGCCTTATCTTATATTGGGTTATTATAAGGACCGACAAGTATCTAATTAAACTTACATTCTTTTATAGATGTCTTCTGCTGATCAATCCGCCCCCCACTCAAACTCCAGTGTTCCCTCAATCCTCTCATTATGTTCCAAGGTTCAATTGAACGGGACAAACTACAATGACTGGATTAGAAATATCAAGATGGCTCTGAGGTACGAGAACAAAGAGTATGTCCTCGAGACCGAGCTTGTCGATATTGACCCTGAAACTGCTACTCCCGAGGAGATTTCCTTGTACCAAAAACATTCTGATGACGCAACCAAAGTGGCCTGCATCATGATCGCCACAATGAACCCCGAATTGCAAAGAATATACGAAGACTACTGGCCCTTTGAGATGCACAAGGAGCTTGCGGAAAAGTTCCGCAAGCAAGAGCGCATCGAGAGGTGCGAGGTAGTCAAGGACTTCACGAACAGCAAACCTAAAGATGGAGAGTCCATCTGCACTTATGTGCAAAGAATGCAAGGTTACGTGGAGCGGCTTAGAAAGCTTGCGATGCCTGTACCGGAGCAGTTGGCCGTTGACATAGTGCTTAACTCGTTACCGAGTTCTTATGACCAGTTCAGGCTGGCTTATCATTTGAACAACAATCAGGCTAATATGACTGAGTTGCATCGCATGCTTCGAGTAGCTGAGGACGAGATGAAGGGTAAAAGTGTACCCTCGGTTAATCAGCCCGTCCTAGCCATCGGAAGTGGCAAAGGAAAGAAAAGGAAGGGCCCTCCTAAGCAAAATTGGAGGGAAAAGGTTCAGGTCGGGTCGTCCAGCAATGGCTCGAGAACCAAGTCTTCTCACATTCCTTGTGTAGCCAACCCCGATGAAGACAACTGTTTTTACTGCAAAGAGAAGGGCCATTGGAAGAGAAGCTGCCCTAAATACTTGCAGGATGTCAAGGATGGGAAAGTAAAGCCATCGACAGCAGGTATATACACTATCTCTAAAAACTCACCATCTTCTAATTCTTGGGTCCTTGATACAGGATGTGGTTTTCACATTTGTTCTGATCTGCAAGGCCTAAAGGAAAGCAGGGAGGTGGAGCACGGTAGACTGAACCTGATCATGGGCAATAGGAGATCGTCCCCTGTTACCAAGATTGGTGTTTATAGTTTAGTGCTTAGTAGTGATGTTAGCTTAGAGTTATTTAATTGTTGCTATTCGCCAGAAATGGCAAGAAACATTATTTCATTTCACGCATTGTTCAGACAAGGATTTCAATTTTCTTTTGATAATAAAATTGGTTCTATTTCTGTTTTCAAAAATGGTTTTTTGATTTTTACTGCTTATCCTTGTGATGGTGTGTATGAAACTGTTGAATGTGTTGACAATTTAGGACATAGTGTAAATTATATTGATTCTACTAGTGGTGTAGAAAAGGCATGTCTGTGGCATAGTCGGCTCGGGCACATCAGCAAGAAACGCATCGCCCAACTCCAAAAGGATGGAGTGTTGGAATCATTCGACCTCAAGACGGATGATGTATGTGAATCTTGTCTGTTGGGCAAGATGACTAAATCACCTTTCAAAGGATCTTTTGAAAGAGGTGAGGGCCTGCTGGACATCATTCACACGGATGTGTGTGGTCCATTCAGATCAACCACAAAGGATGGCACGCGGTTCTACGTGACCTTTACCGATGATTTTAGTAGATACGGTTATATCTACTTGATCAAGCACAAGTCGGACACCTTTGAAAAGTTCAAAGAGTTTAAGAACGAAGTAGAGAATCAATTAGGCAGGAAGATAAAGATGCTCAGGTCCGACAGAGGCGGAGAGTATCTAAGTATCGAGTTCCTAGACTATCTAAAAGAATGCGGAATAGTTTCGCAGTTGACACCTCCCAGGACACCACAGTTGAACGGTGTTGCGGAGAGGCGCAACCGAACCCTGTTAGACATGGTTCGTTCCATGATGAGTCGAGCTTCACTTCCCATTCACTTCTGGGGGTATGCCTTAGAGACTGCCGCCCATATTCTCAATCTTGTCCCTACTAAAAAGGTTGCTAAAACACCTCATGAAATGTGGACGGGGAAAGTTCCCTCGTTGGCACATATCAAAGTCTGGGGTTGTGAGGCTTTCGTTAGACGAGAGACTCAAGACAAACTGGCAGAAAGAAGCGAAAGGTGTTTCTTCCTTGGTTATCCCAAACAGTCCTTTGGATATCTATTCTACAGACCGAGCGAGGACGTGGTCTTTGTAGCTAGACGAGCGGTCTTTCGAGAGAGAGAGCTCATATTCAAAGAGGACAGTGGGAGTACCATTGATCTGGAAGAAATTTAAGAGTCATCAGATGACGCAACCTTAGGAGAAACTAGCAACCAACATGAGGAAGAAGTTCCTGTTGGTCCGACAGATGTATCCTTACCTCTTAGGCGTTCCGGTAGGGTTAGCATACCACCCGAGTTTTATGGTTTCCATATAACTTCGGATGGGGACACGTTTGTCAGTGATAGGACACTGATAAATTTGGATGAACCAGCTAACTACCAGGAAGCAGTGGCGGGCCCTGACTCTGCCAAGTGGAAAGAGGCCATGGATAGCGAGATCAAGTCCATGTATGACAATCAAGTTTGGAACTTGGTTGACAACGTACCGGGTCGAAAGACAGTCGGGTGCAAATGGATCTTCAAGAAGAAGACTGACATGGACGGAAAAGTACACACTTTCAAGGCAAGACTGGTTGCGAAGGGCTTTACTCAAACCCCAGGGGTTGACTATGACGAGACCTTCTCACCAGTAGCCAAGATAAAGTCGATTAGGATTATGCTGGCCATAGCTGCATTTCATGACTATGAAATTTGGCAGATGGACGTCAAAACCGCTTTCCTTAATGGGAAGTTGACTGAGGATGTTTACATGAATCAGCCAGAGGGTTTTGTCGATGCAAAGTATCCTACTAAGGTGTGTAAGCTTGAGAGATCAATCTACGGATTGAAGCAAGCTTCTCGCAGCTGGAATCTTTGTTTCCATGAGAAAGTCAAAGAGTTTGGTTTCTCTAGGAGCGAGGATGAGTCATGCGTATATGTCAAGGCTAGTGGGAGTATAGTCACTTTTCTGGTGCTGTATGTCGACGACATACTACTCATGGGAAACGATATTCCAACCTTGCAAGATGTCAAGGCTTGGCTTGGGAAATGTTTCGCCATGAAGGACCTAGGAGAGGCTGCCTATATTCTTGGGATAAGAATATTGAGAGATAGGAATAAGAGACTAATTGGACTTAGTCAGGGTACATACTTGGAAAAGATACTGAAAAGGTTTAGTATGGAAAATTCCAAGAAGGGAGAGCTACCTACCCAAAGTAATGCAAAATTGAGTAAGACTCAAAGTCCGAGTACAGACGAAGAGATAGCTGAAATGAGTCGGGTACCTTACGCTTCGGCCGTAGGATCGATCATGTACGTTATGACGTGTACTCGCCCTGACGTGGCCTTTGCCCTGAGCATGGTCAGTCGGTACCAGGGTAATCCTGGAATGGCGCATTGGATAGCTGTAAAGAATATACTCAAGTATCTGCGAAGGACAAAGGACATGGTGTTGGTCCTTGGAGGCAGTGATACATTGAGAGTTGAAGGATATACGGATGCCAGTTTTCAGACGGATAGAGACAGTGGTCGGTCTCAGTCTGGCTGGGTATTCCTTCTGAACGGAGGAGCAGTAACTTGGAAAAGTTCCAAGCAAGATACGGTGGCTGATTCTACTTGTGAATCAGAGTATATAGCAGCAAGTGAAGCGTCAAAGGAAGCGGCTTGGCTGAAGAACTTCATCGGTGACCTTGGAGTAGTCCCGAGTATTCAGGAGCCTGTGGAACTGTTCTACGATAACGAAGGTGCGGTCGCCTTAACAAAGGAACCGCGAGACCATGGAAAGTCCAGGCATATCGACAGAAAGTACCACTACATAAGGCATAAGGTAGAAGAAGGTCACCTCGTGGTAAAGAGGGTATCATCGGAAGATAATCCTGCAGATCCCTTGACAAAGGCTCTGAGTAGGATTAAGCATAATCAGCATGCTAGGAGCATTGGATTAAGATATAATATAAAGTTTATGTAAATTAGATAGGTTTCGAAACTTGTAACAATGTATTGTATTTGACTCTTGTGATTTAATAATAGAGATTTATTAATGAGTAATGGTTTACTACTTTTGTCAATACTTTATCATTGTGTTTCATTTTGCATGTTTTACTTCCTGAATAATTGGATTATTCAAATATCCACAGTCGATTACACTTTTTTGGGAGTAAGTGTGAAGTAAGACTGTCATGAATTGGTAATAGATTGTCTAAGGAGTTAGACATTGCAATTGGATTGCTGCACCATTCGTGAGTACTTAGAAATGGAGATTTGAGTATTGGATAAACCCGCGCTCAATGGATTGCTTCATGGATTTCATCACGAGCAATGTTGAGACGATAATATCTTTTGATCTTTAAGCTAAGACATATGAGTTATGATTTATTAGACGGTTGTTCATTGATAATATGAAAACGCATCGGTAACTCGGTGTTATAAAACGTATTGTTATGAGTGATTTGTCTGGTAAAAGACATAAGTATATGAGTCGAAGCTTATTCGTCCCTTGATCCTAACGGGGACAGATATCTGTAGGCCTCTCGATGAATTTGAAGTTGACTAAAATGGTTGGCCAGCCGGGACTAAATTGGTAGTCTAAGAGTCATATGCAAATCGGAAATCGAGGAACAGTGAATCAGACCGGGATTGACTTTAATCCATGTCTTGAGTCTGAAAATATCTTGTTGGACGGAGGATCATCTGATCACTTATCTATGGACAGAACTGATTAGATCAGAGTTTGGCAGTGGTTTCTAGGAAGCTAAAAGTGCTGGTTAATTAGAGGTTAAATTGGTAATTATAGTCATAGACTTATCCAAGTGGGAGACTGTTGGATTAGGTGTCTAAGCCATGACTAATAATTAGTATTTGCCTAATTAATAGTAGCACAGTCCATTTGGGTTGCCCTCATGGCTGGAGGTTATTGGAAAGTTAAGTAGAGAGAAAGGGTTGATTTATTATATGACTAATAAATCAAGATATTGTTTGTTAATATATTATGGAGATAATATATTAACTTGAAATAGTATTGCTTGATTAATAATTAATCAGAAATTATTTGGATTAATTTCTGTGACATTAATTGGATTAATCAGGAGGTCAGGGATTAAAGTCGTACGAATTCAATAGTTGAATTGCGGCGCGCGGCGCGCCAATGTAAAGGCTGCGACGCGCGTACATATCCGTACGAATTCAATATTTGAATTGGGGCGCGCGGCGCGCAAATGTAAAGGCCGCGGCGCGCGTACACATAATCCGGAAAATGGGCTGCGGCTAGGGTTTCTAGCTTTACCCTTTGGTTCCCTATAAATAGGGACCCCTAGACCTCATTATCAGTTGCTCATTCTATTGTTTCTCTCTGGAATCTCGATCCATAATCCTCTCGGCTTGGGTGTGATCTCATTTGAGGCAGGATACTTTTGCTGCTCAGCTTCCAGAAAATTCTAAAAGATTGGTTTCTCTAATTTTATTCTTTTAGTTATTTTTTCTTATGACCTTTAGGATTTGTTATATGTTCAATTAGAAGAAAACATAGATCCTTATAGGTTGCATGTGAACTTAGGATATTTTAGTTCATGGTTGCAGAAAACCTTTCAGATTTGTGATGAAACAAAACACAGTCAAATAAAAACTTGTTTACATCTTAAGATTACACGCACAAAAAAGTTCAACACCACCAAATCATGAGATTGTTGTTCAAATTGCTGCTATGTCTTACTATTATTCTAAAAATTAAACGAAACGCATCAGCCCTAGGTCAACACTTCCATTACATCACACATCAACCGCTGATGGTTACAGTAGAGGAAGCTCCACCGGCAGTGATAGTGCAAATGGAAAATTATCATAAGCAGCAGTAGCAGCAGGGGATTCCACCTCCCTTTCATCTGGAATATCCGTCGAAAATTAGGAGAATGCCAATAGGTAGAGTTGGAGTAGGAATCGAAGAGGGGAGCGAGTTAGGGTTCTAAAATGGCCCGATAATGGAGATTACTTGCCTGAGTGATACCGAGACGATATGCAAACGGAGATACCGAGAGAATTCCGACTTACGATTTGGTTGAACCGATAAAATATTTGTTCGTCAGGATCGTCAACCCTTATGGACTCTCACAGAACGAAAGCTCCTACATAAGAATCGTAATTTCATCCGATCTCTCCGACGTCACCATTCGTGATCCCCCGGACAGTCTGCTTGCTCCACAATGGTACTGTCGCGAAGGTGGCCCTAACGTCACGAGAAAAGTTTCTAGAAACATAAACTCTTCGTTTGGATTGGAACTCAAGCCGACGACAAGGAGAGAGAGAGAGAGAGAGAGAGAGAGAGAGAGAATATTATGGGGTTGGAGGGGGAGCGGGGTTGTTTTGTTTTTCTTTTCGAGAAATTATATTAATCCTAACTTTTCCTCCTATTTATCATCCTAACCATGTTAAATGGTGAGAAGTGTTTTTAATTATTATTATTATTATTATTAATAAATATGACACTTGTCATTATTTAACATGGATAGGAAGATAAATAGGAGGAAAAGTTAGGAGGATATATGATTTCTCTTTCTTTTTTTATTATTTAATTATAAAATATCTTAAAAGAGAAAGAAAAAAAGAAATTAGAAATAGTATTTTATTATTTTTACATGAACCAAGGATCAATAGTGCAAACTTTTGACAACCATAGGGACCATCCGTGTGAAAATAAAAAACTTGGGGCAAAACTGAAAAAACAGGTAAACCACAGGGACCAAAATTGTGATTTACTCTAACTAGATTACATCTTTCCCACGAACTAACATGGGAGCCGACCCGTTTTTTATGGAAAAGACTAAAACTTTATAAATGACTATTATAGTTTCACAGAATATCAAGTTTCATCCCTAACCATTTTTTATCTCTTGAAAAAATCCTTTGTTATTTCAATTTTTATCACGGTTGGTCCATCATCCATATAAAAAAAACTTTTAAATCCTTTTTATTTTATTTTACATTTCTTTTAACTAATTTCATATTAAAAATAAAAAGAAGAACAAATTAAAAACACACCCCTCAAATCCCCTCCCCATCTACTTATCTATCACCTTACCACCACCACCACCACCCCCCCAAATGATAATTTTAGTAAGTGTTTGTTGATGCTGTTTTCAATTATTAACTTTCACCAGTTAATATTTTCTTAATTTTTGTTCGGGTCAGTTCAAGAAATTGTTACAAAAAGAGAATATTGTATTGAAAAGAGATAATCTCTGAGTTGGGAAAACCCCAAATAGAAACCAATAAAGCGATGTCAAATGGCCATAAACGTACATGTCCAAAGTTCATTGATAACATGAACGAACAGCAAAAGTTTCACTTTTCTTTGTGGTTTCTTAGTCTTTATAAAGAATCGTGTAGGAAGACGTCAGAAAAAAATTGCAGAAACTAACCATATTTTTGCAGAGATTGATGGGAGAAAGCCACAACGCGAGGGAGAACTGCATCATCGTCGTCAAGACTTATAGGTTTAGATCTGGATTCTTGAAACATTGTCGAAATCTCTTTCATGTCCCCATACAACAATTTGTATTTGTTTCCTTTGAAACCTTGATTCCTCAGGTACTTCTCCAGCTTCTTTGGTCTCACCCACAAAATATTTACTAGCTGCAATGCACATAGTACAACTACTAGAGCACATGAGATTGCCACTTCATACATCGTGTATGTTCAGTTTGCTGAATTTGAGAAGGGAAGACTATATATATAATGAAAGAATAATCATAAATAAACATTTATCCATCGAATATGGGACCCATATACACAAATATGTCGCGCCAAGGTCCATTTATTGTTACCCATGTTGAAATCAACTGTGTTTGCATTTACTTATTGAGAAGGTAATTGACTCGTGGAATCGTATCCAGACATTGAGCACTTCGATGAGAGATATTGAAGGAGTGACATACGCAGTGACATAATACAGGACTTTATCGTTTTCCTCTTTTCTTCTTCATGTCTCCCTTTTTCTATTTTTGTCAATTACTCTCTGTTTATTACACATGTCATCTAATGGTTACATAACAATGTTTTAAAAAACAGGTTCGAACCGGCCGGTTGAACCGGGAACCGTAGATCATGAGAACGGTTTGATTAGAACCGGTTTTATATTGATTTTTGACCGAAATGAACCGGTCGGTTTTGGAAAAGCCGGTTGAACCGGGCCGGTTTTGGTAAAATCGTCAATATATATATTGATTAACAACAAAGTATCCGTTCCTAAAACCGTCGATATATATTAAGAGGTTGTATCTAATCCATCGGTATGGGCTTCACCAATCAACGAACGACAGATTCGTCCATCACTGAAGTGTGCTTTTGTAGTAGTGGTTTATGGTTCTTCAGTATTCATTATTTCTTAGGGAAAAGACGCACACCAATGCATCTTTTCCAATATAACAATATGAACATATACTCTGCAGCTAATTGTTTTTAAAATAAATTATATTGTATATATCTCCTTCATACAAAATTACTATAATAATACATAGGCGCATGCACGTTATTGATCTTCGAGCCAACAAAAGAGGAAGATTGTTAGAGTTTATGCAGAATTAAGTGAGCGCCATACTGGGGTTGGAGGGTGAGAACAGTATGAGGAGCATGGACATATGATGGTGAAAGTTCGAAAGAAAACCTTTGCAAGATCATTGCAAGGGCAATTTTAGCTTCCAGCAATGCAAAGTTTTGCCCAACACATATTTTAGGACCCCAACCAAAGGGAAGGTAAATGACTTGGTTTTTGGTTGCCTTTGAGATTCCTTCTGAAAACCTATCGGGATTAAATTTCTTGGCATCACTACCCCAGTTTTTCTCATCATAGTGCATTAGCATGATCGGTAATCCAACCTGAATTCCCGATGGTAGTGAAAAATCTCCCAATGTTATGTCTTTGTCGACTTTACGGGCCAGCCCAACAACAGGAGGATAGAGCCTCAATACTTCATGGAAAATCATATTTACCTACGTGAGAGAAAAAAATAATGATTTTGAGACACACGACCACAATTATAGAATTTATCAACATATATAAGCACTTACAACTTTGAGGTGATTTAACCCATCTAAATCCATATTTTTGTCCCCAAGGATATTCAAAACCTCTTCCCTTGCACGTGACTGCCATTCTTGATGCTTACTCAATAAAATCATTGTCCATACAAGCAAGCTTGACGTCGTCTCTTGTCCAGCAAAGTAGAAAAGCTTACACTCCTCTATAACTTCATCAATAGTCATCCCATGACTCTTGTTTTGGTGTTCCTCCACCTCTTTGATATTAGATTCAAGCATTATTCCTAACAAATCACCATTGTTACCGTCTCCCGCCTTCATTGCTTTGAGCCTTTTGTTAATGATACATCTTATAGAATGTTTTACTTTTTTATCTATAGCATTCATCCTTATGTTCCTCTTTGTTGGAAGGAACCTACACAGAAATCATTGTAGAAAAATTAGCTTTTCTTAGTTTTACAATTTTCTTAGTGTTAATCACAAACTGGCCTAAACAAGAGGTGTATAATAATAACATAATGACCACCTTTTCGAAGCATGGTGTTTGAGAAATTCTTTATGAGTTGGTACCACAAAAACATTAAGACTTTGCATTGTTTTCCCAACCGTATCATTTTTCTCAAAATATGTTATTATTTGGCAAAAATGATGTCCTTTCGCATAATATGATGCCATTTTGCAAAATGTCATGACATTTTGAAAAATATAAGGATCCCATACAGAAATGAATTTTACAAAAATTTATCTTTTTTATGGCGGATCCTTTATAAAGCAATTTTGTAATTCACAATATCAACATTTGGAAATAGATAGTTATTTTGTGTTAGATGTGAAAGTTTCATGTGGAGCATATTGATGAGTTAGCAGAAGTGTTTACGCATAATCGAGAAAATGAGAAATGGAGTGAAAGAAGCCCGACTATAAACGAGTATAAATTTTGATCCATTAAGACTTTTGAAGCTCGTTTTATATGGACGGAAAGCTCTCAATATCTAAAGCTTCGAATAAACAATAAAAGGTGGTTTGTTTACCGTCGTCCTCAAATTCACTGTTTAAACCACAATGTTTAGTTCTCTCCAAGTTTAGTTTGGTTTCATCAGTTTTAACGTATTCTGTTTTAATTGTAAAATCATATGATGTCTATAATATACTAAAATCATGTGATTGCCTAAGTAGTTAATTAGATTATTTGGTTGTGCATGTTAATTTTCTAAAATTGGGCATAACGTACATTATATATATATATATATATATATATATATATATATATATATATATATATATATATATATATATATATATATATATATATATATATATGTTATAAAGGTATGAATGTAAGCCTTTAACTTTGTCCTGGAATTAATAAACCATTTGCCTTAGAATTCCGCTAAATAATCATTGTGTGTTCGTTCTATTCTTCGTCAAGATTTTTCTCATTTTTTATTATACATCTCCTATTTTGGTCATTTCATTGATGGTCTCTTCTTATTAATTCATAATAAGAATATATAAACAGTTTAATTTACCTTAATCCAGGGATGTAAAGTGATTGTAATGCCTCCATTGTAAGTACACCTTGTTTTCTAATGAGATCAAATATTTGTATGCCTTCTTCATAATTGCTTCCGAATGCGGTTCTTGATATTACATCACTTGTTAAAGCTTGAAGGTCTGGCCAAACATCCACCTCGCATAACTCCTTTGATGAAACCATCTTCTCCCACTTCCCAAGCATTTTACTACCACTTAAATGGAAAGCTGGTATCATATTCTGGGCATTTACAAACACTTATATAATTAGACTACATAGGTAAAAATGTAATGTTTTTGTTTAGAAAAATAAAATGTATTTATCAAAGTACCTTTAGCTTCTCCATATGGAAAGCTGGGTTGATTAATTTCCTATGTTTAGCCCATTGGTCTCCCTCATATGTAACTAATCCTGTTGCTATTAACCTAGCCATTGGATTAGTTCTAGGCTTTTGAAACTCATTTATCTTTACAAAAACATCTTTGATGAGGTCTGGGTCCATCATAGTCACTCTTGGTTTCCATCCAAACCAAGTGATGTAGTTTTCACCTACAAAAGTATAAATGCAATTGTACATTAAACAAAAGTTAACTTATCATTACAACCATTGGAAAAGAATCTTAGTATCAAAAGATTAATTTCCACTTCATATAGATTACCTAAAGCATCTACAATCATCCATTTCATACATATTTGTCACATTATCTTTTCATTAACTTTATCAAGCAAAATTCTATTAACTTAAACCTTTTCTAATCATTGACCATTGTTAAAAGTTTTATTTGAAATAAACTAGTTTACCATCATCTTTGTGAAAAATTGTATAAATCCTCTCTCATATAATTTATTATTTTTTAAGAAAATGTAATATTTGTAAAATTAAAATTTACTTAATAATAACTAAATAAAATCAAAATATCATAATAAACAAAATTAAAATAAATACTACTCAATGAAGAGCATATACGTGTAAAAGAAATATGGTTTGTAGTATAGCTAATATCAACAAAACAAATCAATTCTACGAAGGATGTGCAATGGGAAACATAGAAGAGATTCAATTCCATGTTGGCGTGCAATGAGAAAACATTAAAGCAAATACTACTAGATCAAGATCACATATGTGTAAAATAAATATGGTGCGTAGTATAACTAATATCAATAAAACCAATCAAGTTTATGAACGATGTGCAATAGGAAAATATATGAGGGATTCCATCCACGTTGGCACATATGACAACGCTCATATAGCCACCTTCACCATTCTAGTATAGATCTTGAGTTACTCAAACTCTCTAATATGAATAAATATGATAAAGCATCTAGCTCATCAAAGCCTATTCAACTCATAAGCAAACCTATGTAGACAATTTCAATAGGGGGAATTTTTTATGTTCTTACATTTATTGGTGACTATAGAGGAACTTATGGGTATATTGTCTTAAAGAGAAGCCACAAATGTTCAAGAATTAAAAAAATTTAAGTTCCTTGTGGAGAATAGAAGTGAACATGCAATAAAATCATTCCATTTAGTTTATTAAGGTAAGTACAATCTCACTACTCTAAAATCTTGCAAAAAAGAAGTTGACATTAGACATCAGCAAACTACACAATATTCTCCATAATAGAAAAGTGTTACCCAGAAGAAAAACAAAACAATCATGGAACTAGCTTGGAGTATGTTGAATAGCAAGGGATTATCGAAAAACTTTTTGGTTAAAGTAATATCATATGCAAGTCGACAATTTGTGCTTTAATAACATTTTTTGAGAATATGACCCCTCAAAAAGCATAGAGTGGTAACAAGTCGCCTGTTTCTCACTTAAGAGTGTTTGGTTGCATTATTTAATAATGTATTATATATAAGAAACGTGGGACAATTGATGATAAACTATAAAACCGTGTCTTTATAGGCTATAATAAGGTTTCAAAGGCATACAAACTATTCAACCTGCTTACTAACAAATTCATTATAAGTATCGATGTAATGTTTGTTTGGGTGAAAGCTTGGGACTAGTCGTTTGAAAAAGGAGAAGTATCGATTGTAGTTAATGAGGATTAAGGTGTTAAACACCGGGCAGTTGATGCACTCATTAACCATGACCAAATATCTCATTCAAATTCAAATTCTATAATGTCAGAGTCACTATCACCCTTATCATCTTATGACTCACCTGAGCCTTCACATCTTAGGAATAAGAGTTTTAATGTTGTGGTTGTCCATGTGTGTGTATGTATGTGTATGTGTGTATACACAAAGGTTGAACAACAAGGGGTTAGCTGACTTAGCATTGTTTGCTAATGCACATTCGATGGATTTCAAAATTCATATAAAGTCGTAAATTGATGAAAGAAATAAATCAAGAGATAGAATCCATTATGAGAAATAAGACATGGGAACTTGTTAATCTCTGACATGGTTATAAGCCTATTAGCATGAAATGGGTCTATAATACTATGTTGAATGAAGTTGGTGATGTTGAAAAGCACGAGGCTTGTTTGTTTGTAAAAGGCTACAAAATAATTTAGAGTTTATTATATTGAAGTCTTTGCTCCCCGTAATATGTTTAGAAACAATACAATTAGTTTTGGCATTGCCAAGGAAAAATGTATTGACAATACATCAAATGGAAGTAAAATCCTTATTTTGAAAAGGATTCTTGGAGTTGAGTTTTATGTTGAGCAACCTCCATGTCATGCAATGAAGAAGGAATAACACAAGGTTTGTCATTCAAAGAAGGGAATATATGGATTGAAGCAAGCATTGTATGCTTGGTCTAGTCGTACAAACGTATAGTTTGTGAAGAATGGTTTCATATAATGTCTATATGAACATACTATTTTAATTACAGAAAAGAATGTTTATCTTGTACTTGGTTACTTGTACGTTTAATTTTCATGATAAATAACACAAGCTTGATAAAATTATTTAAGAGATCCATAAAGTTTAACATGACATTTCTTCATTATTTCATTGGTATTGAAGTAGATAACGAAAAAATGAAATTTCTATTTCACAAAAGAAGTAAGAACAAGATCTAGTAAAGGAGTTTCATATGGAAGATGTCAATTCGTGAAGTGTCATAATGGAGATTATGTTAAAATTGTCTAAGGATTCAAGAGAATTAGGTTTTGATTCAAGTCAGTATAGAAGCTTGGTATGAAATCTAATGTACTTGTTGTTACCGAACCAAACATCACGTTCATTGTTAGCTTAGGTTTATGGAATCCCCCAAAGAAAGTCACAAGAAAAAGAATACTATGTTATCTGAAAGGTACGGTTGATCATGTAATTTGTTTGTTATTAGATGCCTGATGAATAAAGATTCATTGCATATACTGATAGTAATTATGGTTGTAGTTTGGATAATAGTAAAAGCCCTTCTATATACATATATGGCACAGTATTTGCTATCATATCATGGCAATCAAATAAACAAAACGTAGTATAACTTTCTACAACAGAAGTAGAGTATATGGGTATATCACTTGTCAGAATTCAAGCTATTTGACTGAGAGACATCTTAGAGAGTCTCAAACATTCTCCAGATAAACCAACACAACACATATATTCTATGAGAAAAAAATCAGCAATCGCTCTAACTGAGAATGTGATGTTACATGGTAAAATTAAGCACATTCGGATCAATTATCATTTCATATGTGAATCAGTGAATCTTAGTGAGCTTGAAGTTATTTTTTTGTAAGACAAGTAACCAAGTTACTGATATATTTACCAAAACAGTGAAGGTCGGAGATCTATATGGTAGTCATTGTTTTTTATAATAAGGGTAAATCTCACACAAATAAACTTTATTGACCCAGAAAACAATTTCCAAAAGAAGGCATGTGTGCATAAGACTAGGAGCATGCAGACTTAGAAATAAAACAGAAGCAACTCTTTTGTCTTAATTTTATCTCTGAGTCTTTTCATTACTAAGTTATTCAAGAGATATTAGGCTGCAGAATGTGAGAGTCACAATAGCACGACAAAGGTAGATGTGGCATATATTTGCCACCATGCACACCGCCCTCACTCTATGTCAAATGGCAAGAGTTTGTTATTTCTATAAATTTATGCCATTTATCTCTTTTCCTTTCACACACACACACACACACACACACACACACACACACACACACACATATATATATATATATATATATACCAAGTTGGGGCTAGCCCATTTGGCTAACAATGTGATATACTAACAAGGAGGTCATGGGTTCAAACCCTGACACTAACATAACAAGGAGTAGTTTAGGAGTAGAAATAGGATAGATTTGCCGTTCAAAAAAAAAAAAAAAAAAAAAATATATATATATATATATATATATATATATATATATATATATATATATATATATATATATATATATATATATATATATATATATATATATATATATATATATATATATATATATATATTCTTTCTAGAATTAAACTTAAAACCCTTCTTTTCAATCTAAATAATCTAAGTTAAATTGTTTTAAGAAAATAAAAAGAAAACCGTGGCAAAAAATTATGTTGTTTTAATATGTAATTTTTATGTATCTTATGTTATTAGGTTTTAAATTTCATGTTATGTAATTTTAATTTGAATGAATGAAAATTTTAGTTTTAATTAAAATTATGTTGTTTTAATGTGTAATTTTTATGTATCTTATATATTAGGTTTTATATTTCATGTTATGTCATTTTAATTTTAATGAAAGAAAAATTATGTTGTTCTAATTAATTAAAAAATATATCGTAACAAAAATTAAAAACAATCCTCACCCCTTGCCAAGAAATAAGAAAGGTGTGACAAATAGAAGATGATATTAATGTAACAAGCATAAATGTTATCATCTCTATCAGTCTTATACAATCATGTAGGGATGAGAATCAGTTCATTTTATGGGTTTGTCGTTATCCTAAAATCGGTTTTTCGATTTGAAATTTTTTGTTCATACAAAAACCAATTGAAACCGAATTCAAACTAGCTTAAACAAAACCGAATTCAATTTTCATTCGATCTTCTTTTTTGGTTTTATCAATTACAAACCAAATAATTACCAACCCTGATTAAAAGTAAAATATATTTTCCTTCATTGTGTATTTGCGCCGTCAAAAACAAACATCAATGTGGAGTGTGGACTACTTACCAGTACCCTGTTTCCATTTACTTCATTTTGTAAAATAACTAAATTACATCTTTCCCACGAACTAAAAAGGGGGCCGGCCCCTTTGTATCTTTTCCTAAATTACATCTTAAATCCCTATTCCAAAATCAAAGAAACAGTGTCGCTGCAAAAATCGAAAATTACCCCTGCCCCTCATTCTATTCGCTTCATCGCTTCAATCTGGAGGCTTGAGGTGAGATTTGGTTCATGTTACTGTTAAATTTGTTAATATTGATGTCAATTTTATTGCTGTTGTAGAAAATCAATTTGTTAGGGTTTGCTAATTTTACTTAAACATATGGGAGAATGATAATTTTACTAAGTGTTTGTTGATGCTGTTTTCAGTTATTAACTTCAGCAGTTAATATTTTCTTAATTTTGGTTCGTCAAATTGCAGAAACTGTGAGCAAAACAAGCTAATTAATATTGTATTGCAAAACTATGAATGATTAAATACCGATCCAAAATTCATTGATAACATGAACGAACAGCAAAAGTTTCAGCTTTTTTGTGGTTTCTTAGTCTTTATAAAGAATCGTTTAGGAAGACGACAGAAAAAATTGCAGAAACTAACCGTATTTTTGCAGAGATTGATGGGAGAAAGCCACAACGCGAGGGAGAACTGCATCATCGTCATCAATACTAATAGGTTTAGATCTGGATTCTTGAAACATCATCGAAAGCTCTTTCATGTCTCCATACAACAATCTGTATTTGGTTCCTTTGAAACCTTGATTCCTCAGGTACTTCTCCAGCTTCTTTGGTCTCACCCACAAAATATTTACCAGCTTCCATGCACATAGTACAACTACTAGAGCACATAAGATTGCCACTGCATTCATCGTGTATGTTCAGTTTCCTGAATTTGAGAAGGTAAGAAGACTGTATGTATATATATAATGACAGAGTAATCATAAATAACATGCATCCATCGTATATGGGACCCATAAACACATGTCGCATCAAGGTCCATTTATTGACTTATTGTTAAACTATGCTTGCATTTACCATTGAAAAGGTAATTGAGTCGTGGATCGAATCCAGACATTGAGTACTTCGATAACTTTGTTTCTTGCCCAAAAAGCATTGATCAAGATCTTGAAGGAGTGACATAAGCAGTGACATAATACAGTACTTTATCATTTTCCTCTTTACTTGTTCATGTCTCACTTTTCCTCCTATTTTTGTCAATTAGTCTCTGTTTCTTAAACGTGTCATCTAATGGTTACAAGTCAAAATAAATAAATAAATAATAGTATAATAAGTAAAAGTAAGCATTAATTTATATTTTCAGTTGATAAATATTTCATAGTTTTTTTATGTTGTTAGCATTGTAATTCTTTTTTTTTTCTTCGAATATGTTTCAGTTGATAAATATTTTTTCGTATATCCATCAAATCGTACGGTGGGCAAGCGACATATCCAATTATCCATATACAAAAGTAAGTGGTACAAGGAGTATCGACAGGCCACAATATATAATGAAAGATTCGACTAAAATAGTAATACCCCATTATATATACCTTGGATAATTTTTTTTAGCAATATCTGTGAAAATAATCCATATTTATATCGAAGTGGTTGGAAAACGTCGACAAATATGATGGTGATACATTTATCTTTTCCCACTAACCTTTCATGCTGAATACGACATCAATTTGGAAGTATTCTGGTCTTATCTATCAATAAGGATAAAATGTTTGATTCTTAAACAAAATAAATTGTCCTATGTAAGAATAATTATACTAGTTTATGATGGTGCAACTTAATATTAATATAATATAACGCTTATATTTTATCATTTTACCAAAAAAGTTATTATGTAAAAACGTTTTCCATTAAAACCATTTGATTATATTTTATTGGTTAAATCGATACCTTTTGTTGGTAAAGAGACATCAACAAGTGACCATTAGATCAATTTTGACTTGCTAAAAATCGATGTAAGCAAGTTAATTGGCACAGTTAGAGGTTGATATTTCCAATATTAGATGACAAGAAATGCGGATTGAGTTTAAATTATGGGTTAGGAGTCGACTTTGGCTTTTGATGTGTACTTGGAAGGTTTTGTAAAGGACCTTGTGGAATTGGAACTTTAGAATCCATTTGAACTACCAATGGGTTTCTTAGAAAACTTTTACTTGTTAGAAGAGTAAAGAGCAACGACTTCTCCAATTTCATTTCGTTCGTACTCCATATTATCCTCATCTTTCTTTTCTATTTCCTCTTCGGCTTTCTTCATCTTTGAGACAAGTGCAAGAGGACTTGCATTTGGTTTATCTTCCCAGTTTTCCATGACATCACCTTCATGTGATTTGAGAAGATTCAAAAGCTCTTCCAGTGAATAAGTATCAATATTCTCGTGGGACTTGATCATGATTGTGATGGTTAAAAATTCCCTTCTCAAGTTTTTCATAAACTTGACATGTATCTCATGAGTACTCTTCACAACCCCATACTTTTTCAGACGATAGACTAAATCACTAAACCTCCCAAAGGTTTGATCTATAGATTCAGATTCTTTTTGCTAAAACTCGCTAAAGTTTGATAAAGTAGTGGTGATAATACTCTTTTTCATTATGTGCGTACCTTTGTACCTGATCCTCAGTCCATTCCACATTTCCTTTCCAATCTTTCTAGATGAACTCTTTCTAGATGAACTCAAGAACAAGATATTTCTAATTAACACTAGGAAAAATTCTGAAGAACTCAAACACAATGTTTTTAGATATGAAGACTCAAACTTGAACAAAAACACTATAGAACAAAATAGATCTGTAAACTCGAAAACCCTATTATCATGAATCGAAAACTCGTCCCGTTCGCCTGATTTAATGGATAGTATTATGTTTTGCTACAAAATCTAGAAATATATATGAAAAATGTTTTGGTGTAAAATCTAGAAATTATAAAGAAAAATGTTTTGGTACAAAATTTGAGAAAATAATGGAAATAACTTTTTTAACAATGATTGTACAAACAATTTTTTGTTTCTATAGAGTGACAAAAAGAGTAAAAACAAAACTACAGAAACAAAACTTTGTATCTACAGTATAACTATATTGAAACAAAATTTTGTTTCTATAAAATTTTAAAATAATTAAAAAAATCCGTTCGTTCAATAAAGTATTAATATAGTAAACGTTATAGAAATAAAAGTTTCGTTTCTACGAAGGACATCTAGGTTCTGCGAAGTGACCTTTCTTGTAATGGACGAATATCAACATAATTTCAAGAACCTATATATTTAGAGGCGAGGCTACACTATAGCTACATGTTTCCATGGACACCCCTTATTTTTAAGTTTTTTTACCCAAAAAAATTTGTACAAAAACGAAAACCAATTTAATATGATTAAACAGTGTGTTTGTTAACAAAACATAAATATACTGTCTTACAGATAACAGATATATTATATTTTTTAATTTTGATCTTTTAAATTGTTAGATGTGAAGGCTTTGACAAATCAACCAAGGTTGGTGAATGGTTGGTGAGTCTAAGGTTATGGCTAAAGACTCATCAAATATGTTCATACATGCATTTCACATTACCTTCTCATGTATATAAATAGAGACATTCAGTTGCTAACATTTGCACCACACAACACCATGTAACACTAAGAGAGTGCAGAGTAGCACCAAGAAATAAAACTCCTAGTTACCCGCCGTGGACGTAGGTCAGATTAGACCGAACCTCGTTAAATTCTTGTGTTCTTAATTTGTGAGCTGAGTGTGTGAGTTTCGTGTTCGTATGTTAAGTGTCTCGATCCTAACAAGTTGTATCAGAGCCTTGGTATAGCTCCAGAGAGTGATTTTCTGTTTTTGGGTCGAAAATTTTTTGTCTCAAAAACGATTTTGGTTTACGCCGTTGGAAAGGTCTCGTTCCGCAGATTCCGAAAATATATTTTTTCGAATTTTTTGAGCGTCGGAAGACCTCCAAATCACCGGTCAAAGTTGGTCAAAACTCGCCGGAAAGTTGGCCGGAAAAACCAGTTCGCCGGAGAAGACGACACTGTAGCACCGGAGTTTCGCCGGAGAAGACGACACTGTAGGGCCGGAGAAGACGAAACTGTAGCAGTTCCTGTAGCGGTACTGTAGCAGTTCCTGTAGCGGTACTGTAGCAGATTTTCAGAAATTGCAAAACAGTCCCTGAAGTTCCAGAAAATTACAGTTTGGTCCCTAAACTTCAGGAAAAGTGCAGTTTAGTCCTTGAACTTTCAGAAAATTGCAGTTTGGTCCCTGAACTTCGGGAAAATTGCGGTTTAGTCCCTGAACTTCAAGAAAATTGCAGTTTGGTCCCTCAACTTTGTCAAAGTCGCAAAACAGTCACTCAAACATTTGTTTTGGGCAGTTTAGCCCAAAAATAATTTGGGTGAGGATTATATTTTGCAAATAACGAGCCAAGAACAGTTGAATCAAAATTCTATTTAATCGGTGAAGAACAGTTGAACTCAGAAGAAATTTAAAGAAATCGAAAACCAGTGCCAACAGCGTTTGTCGGGTTTTATCGATTCAGTTTAAATTTTCAGTTTCTGATTCTCAGTTCGGTATTCCGCTGTAGTTTAAATAGGTTGATTATTTAACAGAGTTCAGAAGAACAGTCGTTAAGTTCAGACAATGCTTCGTTTAGTGAAGATTGGAAAGTTCGTGGAAGATGCAGATTGAGGCTTTATGTGTCAGAAAGTTCAAGATGTGGTATTGGTAAATGGAGAAAATTAGAGAATTATAGAAGATCAGACGTTCAGACAAATCCAGCGATGATCAGAGTTTCAGGGGTTCAAGAACAGATCATGGGATGAACAGATCAAGTAATTAAGAGAAAATCCGTTTTCGGTAGATCCAGCAGTGATTAGAAATGTAAGAACCTGAAAATTTTTGGTAAAAGTCATACAATAAAAATATATAAAAGTTGGGTTGAACAAGGGCGTAACAGTAAAAATTTGTAAAAAGGACAAAATGGTCATTTGACACCCAAATGACTTCTAAGTAATGAAAATGTGATTTTGGGGTTAATATGTAATGAAATAAACTTAAAAAGAAGAATTTTGGGTTTTTGGGACAGTTTTGAAAAAAATGGAACCAAAGGGGCCAAAGTGCCATTTCTTGAAACTAGTGGGAAAATTAGTCTTTTGCCATGTTTTGGACCTTAATATAAAGTATTTTAATGTTTGGGGTAAAATGAAAGAAAAGAAACTTATAATGTTATAAAAATGTATTTTTAAGCCATTTTGGGAAAAATAGAACTAGAGGGGGCTATAATATAAAATGGCCAAGTATAAAAGGGGAAGAAATATCTCCCAGCTCTTAGAACACGGGAGAAGTCTCTGGAGAAGGCTAGAGGACACGGGTTCGCTGGATTCTTGAAGATTGGAAGCGTAAATGTGATACAAATCATTAGGAATTGAGGAATTCAAGCTCACATAAGGTTAGAAATTCAATTTTCAACCTAGCTCCTCGTGTGTTCTTCACGGGATAAGTTGGAAACTGAAATTTTAGTTGGAGTTCATATGGTTTTAATGATTTCTAATATCATACACATCTCATGAACTAAGAAACATGTTAAAATCAAAAGATATGGTTGAATTGGGGAAAATCAAGATTTTGGCCAAGAACCCTAATTCACGGGTCCTTGTGATTAAAGATGATTTTAATGACTAAAGTGAGTTTAATATGTTAGAATAGATGAAAGAAACTGGTATTGATAGTTAATTTGAAGTAATTTCAATTTTTGGGGTCAAAAATCTAAAAACGGGATTTTTATGAATTTGAATGGAATCAGTGATTCCATGGTTTAAAAACATGTTGGAATGGTGGGTTTTAGTCATAGGATAAGTCTAAAATGATTAAGTAAGTTATAAAGAACTTAATAGATGAAAACAGTGAGCTGCAGCACAAAAATCGGGCAAAATCTCGCACCTGCAGGTCAAGCACGAGTCGTGCTCTTTTACCCTTGGGTTTGCACGAGTCGTGCCATCCTGTAGAAGCCAAAAATAGCATTCTACAAAGAGCACGAGTCGTGCTCTTTCATGCACAAAATGTGCACGAGTCGTGCTCCATGTCAGGGGCAAAATGAAGTTGCATTTTGATGCTAGGCCTATCCATTTGATGTCCAATTAATACCATAAGGCTAATATGATATAAAAACATGAAAAATAATGTTAAGTTGAGCGTATGACTTTCCAAGGGTATAATGGGCAATAATATACCATGTAAATAATAAATGAAAGTATCAAAGAAGAGGATAAGTGGAATAATGAATGTCACAACCATGTTGTGATATGAGTCTAATAAAATCTGAAATTCAGTGGTCTATACATACTATCAAAGTATAACAAGTTATTAATAAAATATGGATAAACTCCTTAGGTACTTAAGGAATAAAAGATCATGAATAGGAGGGGCGAGGAAAAAGGATGGTTCTAGTTAGACCTCTCTAACTAGTCAAGGTGAGTAATGTGTGGATTTTTCGAGTACATAACAAATAGATTTTATATAAAAGAAATGAATTTTTATATGGAATGGTTTGTGGGACAAAATGGTTTTATGGTAATTGAAATGGTTCTATGAACCTAAAATGTTTTGTGAAGCTGAAAATAATCTTGTGAAATGATAAGTACATTGTGAAATGATAAGTACAATGTGTACAAAAGATAAATGAGAAAATACAAAGAATTAATAAAGTGTTGGGCCCTGTTGAGAAGTTAAGAAGTATCCGGATAAAGACCACGGCCTGCTGCGGTAGGGGTGGCAAAAGACACTACTGGGATGGTACCTCCCGTCGCGAAGTAGTTGTCTTACCTTGATGGATGAATTCGTTTCATACTATTGAGGAAGTAGTTATACGGGTGCGCTCGTAGGAATGTGCTCACTAGTGAAAAGGAATACCTATGAGTGCGCTCATAGGAAATTAAGTAATTGGAAAATTTGAAATGTTTGAAGTATAAAAAAATTATTTTGGGTCTAAAACCCGTATTACTCACGAGACGTATGTCTTACGTATGTTTTTAAAATGCTATGTACTCAGGTGGTAAAAAGAAAGGGTAGATGACGCGTTAAAGGAACAAGAGTCCCTAATTGATCAGAGTATGTACCTATTTCCTTAAATTATGGTAATATATTGAGCTTGTGACACCCTGTATTGAAACTGAAAAATTTTTATGGGAAATTTAACATGTAAATACTTTTATTAAAATGTTGTATATGGAACGGGGTGTTACAAATTTGGTATCAGAGCCATAGTTTAAGTGAACTAGGTGTCAATACTTGAACCTAGACTTAAACTGTGTAAGAGTTAAGTAGGTTACATACTTAACCATGAGGTCGTAGGTAAGGAAAATTGGGAGTAAACCTAAAACAGTGGAACATGAGTCCTGGTGGTAAAACTGGAAGCAAATATGTATAGGTGATTATAATATTATGGGCCCGTACTATCATAATCACAGGATATATATTTGAGTTTGGTGGAACCACACAGGAATCATGTGAAACTGTAAGGGATGAGTGGAGGAGGTGTGAGGGGTATAGGTTTAGAGTACCTGTGCAATAAAATCCAGTATGCCTAAAAATACTAAAGTAATATTTGAAAAGTATTAAAGACGAAATAATTAGTAGGAGTTATAAAGTGGGGGGAAAAACACATACACTATATGTGAATCATTATAAAGTATGAATGAAGAGAATTTAAAATTAAGATAACAAGTGTGTGAAGGGTGATAAGGTAAAAATCCAAATATGTGGTTGTGATAACCACTCTACCATATGAAAAATAATGTAAAGTATACGTAATGGAACGTGAGGCAGTATAAAAGGAAACAGTAAGATAAACGTGACCAAAAGGTATAAATATACTGAAAGTTTTGAATGGGGAGAAAGGGGGTATATAGTACGAATATAAAGGAAAGTGTATAACTGAAAATTCCGTTGTCTAACGGAAATAAATTATGATTATGGAATAAGGGTAAAAGTAGTGTCGCAGTAATGATCAAAGAAATAAAGATTGGGGAAAAGAATATATATATATATATATGAACAAAATTCCTATAAGAAAGAAGAAATGAGCTGGGTTTTGAAATCGATAGATAAACCCAATAGTTGTATAAAAGGGTAAAGAATAAAAATTGAGAGTAATATAAAGTGCCTCCTAGAGACAATCAGGGAACTAAAGTATGATTACTAAAAGCTGGGATCAAATACGTTATTATATAATGAAAGTAAAATCCTTAATTAAGTATTAGTTAAGGAAGCAATAACATGAATGACAACTTAGAAATGAGAAGTCGTGACTTCCAAATCCGAAGGAAATATGATAAATAAATGCATTTAATGGTTGGAACAAATGATTAAGTCATAAGTACAATACTATAAAGAGTAATATAACGAAGTAAGATACCCGAATGGGAAAGAAATGGAAAAAAAATGGAAACCTGTTAAAGACTATGATACCTTAAGTATTTTGCATTATTGTAATGTGATTATGAGAACATGAATTGAAAAAAAAAGAAGATTGAACGCCTAAACAAGTGTTAGGCGAGAAATTAAAGATAAGACAAATGATGAGAATAATGAGAGGAATATAAAGAAAGTTGTTAAAAGAAAATGGTGACGAGAAAAATGGTTATCGGAATCAGACCTAGCAATCATATAAAATAAGTATAAGAAGAAATATAAATAATAAAAAGATACCTGAAAGCATGTGAGAAAGATGACTGAGAGTCATAAATAAAATGAGGTAAGGAATAAAGGTAAATGTCTAGATAAGTATTAGAAAAATAATCAAAGATAAGAAAAGAACGATAATAAATAGACAAGAAGTTACCACTTTCGAATGTGAATGAATATAATTAGTAAAAGTGTCCAAAGATTGTGAGAAATGGTCAGTACATGGTTAGTAATGATGAAACATAAGGAAGGGTGTATATGGGTATATATGTTTATAAATATAAAAGAATGAGTAAGTTATGGGACATATATAAAAGTATACGGGTAATCATGAAATAGGTACCTTAATTAGAACACTATAAAGAATGAAGCAAAAGAGTGAGATAATGTATTTGGCATATAGCCTAAAATACAAAGGAACGAAAGATAACAAGAAAATAAATGAGAGTTGTGTATTATCTAAAGATATATAAGAAATAAGTCTTATATGAAATATGAAAAATATAATGTTGTAAGGAAATGTATAGTGTATACTGCATTAAAATACGAAAAAGGAAGGAGTGTAAAGAAATGAAGTTAAAATGAAATATTATCAATGACTGATAGTGGTGGTTGAGAGTAGTATCAAGTAATTGTTATGGAAAAAAAATGTTAAGACAAGGAATTGTATATCATTGACAAGTTAAAATCATAATAAGACCAAAAGCATATAAAGTTGGTAATAAAATTCTTGACAGCTTTGACTTTTATAAGAGCCAAACTTAGAATATGTCCATAAAATTATTTGAAGTGTGTATGAAGTATATTGAAATTGAGCTTGGAATTATGCAATACCATATGTAAAAAAAAACTAGAAACATCAAAGAATCAATGTGGTAAAGTCGGGGTGCTAACTAGTAATCAAGAGGTAAAAAAAAAAAAGAGAAACAAATTTTACTTGTAAGAGTCTAGAGTGGGACAAGAGTTTGAGAATTGATATTTGTAATCAAGAAGTCAATAAATATGATATGTGAAACGTAATTACACCACAAGATGATAATATCATGAAAAGTATAATAAGTATGAGATTTTATAAGTCATTTGGAAATTTGAATTAATCATGGTAAGCAATTGGAATACCGGTAGAGAAAGAATAAGTAAGGGATAAAGTGCTAAACTAAGCACTAGTGTGAGAACTAACAAATGTGAGAAAGTATTAAAATATAAAGTATTAAGATGAGAATGATACATGGGATACCCAAAAAGAATGGAAAGTATAACTATAGAAGTGTTGTAAGGAAATTGAAGAACGAAAAAGGCATGATTATAAAAGTAAGTATAATGAGCAAATGAGACCGAAATCTCCTAAATAATAAAGGAGGATGAAAGAAAAAAATCTAGTTGCTAATATGTGGAAATGTGAAGGTAAGAGTGATATAAAAACGAGTATGAAGGAAAGTAATATATATATAATGTACAGGAGATGAGTAAGAAGTATATGAAAATGAAATTTCATAAATTATGAACTAAGAATGAAAGTAACAATTAAGTCATTAATAAAAGTTAAGATGTGAAAGTAATAAATGTATTCAATGGTACGGGATATGTAATTATAGAAAGTAATATATGTAACCAACGAGGTGGAAAAGATAATAATTTATTGTGAATGTATGGAAACTAGTAGAGAGTGGAAAGAAGTATATAATTTCATAATATAAGTGTTAAGACAAGAAAATAAAGAAGTTGACAGAAATAATAGGTCAACTTCAATAGTAAAACTGTACAAATCTACAAGGTCAAACATTGTATAGTATACATAGAAAGAAAGCTAATGATGTGTAGTTTCTAAACTAAAAAAAAAGAGTATGTTGTTTCGATTTTTATGGAACAAGATATATAGATTTTCGTGAACGGTACACTGTTTTGACAGACCCTGTCCTAAACATAAAAATGAGAATGTAAAGTGTAACGAAAAGAGGAAAAAGTATTCCTTATGAATAGTAATAAGGCGAGAGTTGTAGTAGAAGTAAAGGAGAATAAATTGAAGTTTAAAATATTTAAAGAATGACTACGTAAAAAATAAGAAGTTATAAAACCTCTGAAAAGAAAGAATAACAGTAAGGTATCTGTATAATAATGAATGAGTAAAGAAAATTGAGAATAAATAAGTAATAATATAAGAGAAGAATGAAACGAGAGAGGATGTATAAAAAAAAAAAAAAGAAGAAAAAGTTATGTTTAAGTAAGATGTCTAGGAACAAGATTTTTCAAAGAAAAGATATTGTGTATTTATAAATTTTGTATAAATACAAATTTTGTTTAATTGTATTTTGGAAAAAGATTTATAAATAAAGCATGTGATTAGTACAATCTCATGTGTTTCTGGTAAAGATATTAGAAGAATTATAAAGTAGATTGGTATTTTTGATAAAAGTGTGAAAGTATGGAACTATTTTGGTAAAGTGAGTTTTACTAAGAGATTTTTGTATATAAATAAAACGAGGTAAAAAGGAATGTAACTGGAAAATATAGAGTATGATGTATGAGTAAGTAATTAAAAAGTTGAGAAAACGGATAAAATGATCGAAAGGGGTATTTTAGCCATTTAATAAAAGTAATGTATAAGTTGTTGTAAGTATTTTGAAAAATATAAGAAAAGAAGAGTAAAAATGGTCAAAAAGATATTTTGGGAAGATGTAAAGTTTTGAAGAGATCCTTATATATAAGAATATATTGATTATAAAAAAAATTTAGAAGTGGGATAACTTCTAAAACCGCAAATTCTAGGAAATTGATTTGAAAAGTTTTGGGCATGAAATAAGTAATTAACAAGTTGATGAAATAAAAGGGTATTTCCTCAAAGATAAAAAGTATAAGTAAAGGAAAAGTAATCATACTATGAAAATACGAAAAGATTCCGGGGACGGAATATTCTTAAGGAGGGGAGAGTGTAAGAACCTGAAAATTTTTGGTAAAAGTCATAAAATAAAAATATATAAAAGTTGGGTTGAATAAGGGCGTAACAGTAAAAATTTGTAAAAAGGACAAAATGGTCATTTGACACCCAAATGACTTCTAAGTAATGAAAATGTGATTTTGGGGTTAATATGTAATGAAATAAACTTAAAAAGAAGAATTTTGGGTTTTTGGGACAGTTTTGAAAAAAATGGAACCAAAGGGGCCAAAGTGCCATTTCTTGAAACTAGTGGGAAAATTAGTCTTTTGCCATGTTTTGGACCTTAATATAAAGTATTTTAATGTTTGGGGTAAAATGAAAGAAAAGAAACTTATAATGTTATAAAAATGTATTTTTAAGCCATTTTGGGAAAAATAGAACTAGAGGGGGCTATAATGTAAAATGGCCAAGTATAAAAGGGGAAGAAATATCTCCCAGCTCTTAGAACACGGGAGAAGTCTCTGGAGAAGGCTAGAGGACACGGGTTCGCTGGATTCTTGAAGATTGGAAGTGTAAATGTGATACAAATCATTAGGAATTGAGGAATTCAAGCTCACATAAGGTTAGAAATTCAATTTTCAACCTAGCTCCTCGTGTGTTCTTCACGGGATAAGTTGGAAACTGAAATTTTAGTTGGAGTTCATATGGTTTTAATGATTTCTAATATCATACACATCTCATGAACTAAGAAACATGTTAAAATCAAAAGATATGGTTGAATTGGGGAAAATCAAGATTTTGGCCAAGAACCCTAATTCACGGGTCCTTGTGATTAAAGATGATTTTAATGGCTAAAGTGAGTTTAATATGTTAGAATAGATGAAAGAAACTGGTATTGATAGTTAATTTGAAGTAATTTCAATTTTTGGGGTCAAAAATCTAAAAACGGGATTTTTATGAATTTGAATGGAATCAGTGATTCCATGGTTTAAAAACATGTTGGAATGGTGGGTTTTAGTCATAGGATAAGTCTAAAATGATTAAGTAAGTTATAAAGAACTTAATAGATGAAAACAGTGAGCTGCAGCACAAAAATCGGGCAAAATCTCGCACCTGCAGGTCAAGCACGAGTCGTGCTCTTTTACCCTTGGGTTTGCACGAGTCGTGCCATCCTGTAGAAGCCAAAAATAGCATTCTACAAAGAGCACGAGTCGTGCTCTTTCATGCACAAAATGTGCACGAGTCGTGCTCCATGTCAGGGGCAAAATGAAGTTGCATTTTGATGCTAGGCCTATCCATTTGATGTCCAATTAATACCATAAGACTAATATGATATAAAAACATGAAAAATAATGTTAAGTTGAGCGTATGACTTTCCAAGGGTATAATGGGCAATAATATACCATGTAAATAATAAATGAAAGTATCAAAGAAGAGGATAAGTGGAATAATGAATGTCACAACCATGTTGTGATATGAGTCTAATAAAATCTGAAATTCAGTGGTCTATACATACTATCAAAGTATAACAAGTTATTAATAAAATATGGATAAACTCCTTAGGTATTTAAGGAATAAAAGATCATGAATAGGAGGGGCGAGGAAAAAGGATGGTTCTAGTTAGACCTCTCTAACTAGTCAAGGTGAGTAATGTGTGGATTTTTCGAGTACATAACAAATGGATTTTATATAAAAGAAATGAATTTTTATATGGAATGGTTTGTGGGACAAAATGGTTTTATGGTAATTGAAATGGTTCTATGAACCTAAAATGTTTTGTGAAGCTGAAAATAATCTTGTGAAATGATAAGTACATTGTGAAATGATAAGTACAATGTGTACAAAAGATAAATGAGAAAATACAAAGAATTAATGTAAGACCCGTATCCTGATTATAACATATACTTAAAATAAGAGTGTTAGGAATTATATGGTCATTGGTAATTATAAAGCTAAGAAAAACTTTAGTTACAATTTCATATGAAAATCAGCATTTTGTGTCGTTTTTAGAAAAATCATAATTAATTCTAGAAAAATCGTTTGGACCTCAAACCAGTGCACAAAGTTTACAAATTGAGTCTAGTACAATTACCAAAAATAATAGTAAGCTTGAAAATGACATTATCTATGGTAAAAAATGCAATCTTTACTGATTAGTTCGGAATTGACAGATTAGATAGTCTGTTTTCAAAAAATCATAATAAATCATAGAAAAATCGTATAAATACATACCATACATCCTTGGAAAGGTATTGAGATGAATTTACTGAATATCAAATAAAAACGTGAATTTAATGGGCTTAAGATCGGCTAAACCAGTCTTGAACAGACTGATTCTAGAAGGCCTTTAATTTCAACAAAATTATATTATTAAAATCTTTTGTCAAAATTGTCATGCCATTTTTATTCAAGAATTCAAGTATAAATACCCCCCAAACATCTCATAAACCACACCAACAAATCTCAATCCAATATATAGAGGTTTCTAAGAACTAGAGTGTAAGAAGTGAGTGAAAGGAAGCTCAAAAGCCTAGCGAAGAAGTTATAGGTTCCGACGACTGGTCATAAGGTAACTACAAACTTTTCTATAGCTTAATTAGGTATTGTAAAATAGTTTTTGTGTTAAGAAGTAGAATATTTAATAAGAATAACATATGTTATATTATACTCATTTCTAACAATAGTAAACAAAAAACATTAAAATGTCGTTATTATAACAATTCGTAATTCCGAAAATAATACCGATTGATTTACTTACGAGGACGGTGACTAGGCCGATTACTTGGGATCTGGTTGTTGGATTTTCCGAAAGGCTAAAATGCTGAAAGGATCCTGCCACCCCATCTAATCTTCTACCTGGCCGTTCTTTACTTGATAAATCATGGAGTATCATATTGGAATTATTGAAGGGTTTAATGATGCGACTATAATATAGTTAAGGATTAAGAAATGATAGATTTCTTATTATGTTAACAGTTAAAGTTGAAGGAAATACAAAGCCGAGAAAGATAAACGATATAGTCAACTATAATCAGGTGAGTCTTCTCACTATACTATAGGTGATATTGCATGCGTAGGAAGGAAGATATGTTAGACTAAGGTGATCGTACCTGTTATGATAATTGTATGAATTATTGCTATGAAAATGATTGTTTGTGGACGGAACGGGATAGCCCGCGAGCCAATAGGCGGAACGGGAATAGCCTGCGAGTCATTAGACGGAACGGGAAAAGCCTGCGAGCGATAAGACAGAACGGGAACTGCCCGTGAGTCTTCAGGCGGAACAGGGATAGCCCGTGAGTCTCACAGACATATGAATGGTTATTGTGTGTTGTATGTTATGTGATGGATCGTATGGTATTTTGAGGAACTCACTAAGCTCCGTGCTTACCCTTTCCCTATATAAACTACTGTTTCAGGTACATCAGGTACAATGGATGGCAAGGCGTGATGTGTATACACTGTGCTGCTTCATTGGAGGACTGTTTTTGAATTAATATTCCGCTATATTATGATTTCGTTAACTTCTGTTAATCCTGGGGTGTTTTCATTAAACTTATAAGTTATGGAATTTTGTCAAAATTAATTAAGTGGCTTTTCTTATATTGAAGAGTCCGTTTAATTTTTTTTAATTTTACCCTAAAATTTTGGGATGTTACAAGTTGGTATCAGAGCACAGCTTGAGAGAATCAGGCACACTTAGTGAGTTCTGGACTCAAGTTGAGGCTTAAGAGTTTTCTTAAAACATTTTTACGAAAGAAAGATGTTTTATGAAGGGTGAACTGAAGACACAGTGTGTACCGCCAGCCAACGCCAGTATGAGAAAAGGGTTAAGTATTTAATATTGTAGATGTTAAAAAAAACATATGGTATATGTTTGCTGAAATGCCTGGTAGAGATCACACATTGTTGTATTATTATCTGCTATTTGCTAATAGAACTGTATGCTAGTGCCGATAGGTTGCTTAGAGATTTACACTAAGTTGTATACAATATGGACTGAATAGTCATAGAATGTGTGAGTTGACCTTATTGCATGTTCCTTGTTTGGTTGTTGCCTTAGGGAAGATTCTCTTATTTGAAAGACTGTTTAGTTCGATATTGTATACAACTACGTTCGCGAAACAACCTGTCATCACTGGAGGAAGTTCCGTCTTAGTTAGAATAGCAGGGTGGGGGTGGGATTCCAAGTATTCCTAGAAGGGTTGACATATGCCTTGTAAAGGCATATGTGTTAAAATTATCGGTGAGAAGCGAATTGGATATTTCGAGACGGGTCTTGGAACGGACATGGATAGGTGTAGAAGGTAGTAGTAGAGCTCCTACTATCGAAAGCACAGGATCCGCGTTCGAGTCGGGAGTTCGTCACGAAGGATCCAAGGAGCTGAGTATGTGAGTGTCTAGCATAATTAACTTAAATGCTAGTGTAATGTGGTAAACTTTTATCCATTCAATTTTTGAATGTTGATTGTGAGGTTCAGTAGGAACAATTAAGATGCGATCATACCAGTTTGGTTGGACCGATCATGCTTAAGTTGATTACTGAGCTTAAAGACTGTTGAAAGGGAGAATGCCAAAATGCTATTGTGGTAGCTATTTTTCATGCAACTAATGGGCGCACAAGTCAGACAGGGACTAGAGGATGCAAGGGTGAGTTTTCCAACTCACGGTCAAAGAGGTGCAAGCGGCGCCTGAGATGATGGCGGGTATTTTTGAGTGGACTCTGTACATGCCTAGTGCTATGTAATAGGGGCTACCTACCCTTGTATTGATCTTGCTTGAGTGATTGATCAAGTCGTGTGGGTTGAGAGTCTGGATCACTCGCTCGTGATTGAGGAAACTGACGATAGAGGTGTTGACTAGGGTCGCAAGCGGATGAGTAACATATGGTGGTTGATGTAAACGTCTCTACATTATCGAAACATGTTTATTGAGATGGTGTTTACCCCTGATGCAAGTTGTTGGCTGAGCAGAGTGGGCTTGGTTTTCGTTCGAGAGTAAGGGCTCGTAAAAAAATTATAAATCGAAGAAACAGACTTGGACTTTAGTCCAAGTGGGGGAGGAATACAAAATTAAGGGAACAACATGGATATTGTATAGAATCGATGAAATCATTAAAATTATAGTAACACGTCGATATATTTAATTCATTACTATAACTTTATATTAATACATTAAGAAAAGTTTACAGAACTACTAACCTAAACTGGAGAATCAGAAAGATGTGAGAAAAGATCTTCTACACTCCACTCTTTGTCATCATTACGTTGACTTGTACCTTCTTGAGGATTTAGAAGGGGTATGCTTCCGGTTATTGGAGGAGGAGCTCCAAGGTATGGGGTCTCAATAGGGTTGGAACCCGTAACCCCATGATTATGGGCTAAAAATCGACTCGTTTGGGGAGTGTGTAAGTAGGGAAGTGATGAGGAAGGGTTCCAATTCGGAACCAGTTGGGGATAGCTATAAGAAGGAGGAAACCAGGCTAGGTCACTTACAAAGCCTCCAAAATTATCCTCACTCCTAGGCTCGAGTAAACCAGGATTAATACTACTCATACCAGAGTTAGATGGCAGAGATTGCTGCTGTGTATGAGTTCTTGATGAAGTTTCCCCCTTTTCCAGAAATTTTCTTTTCCTAAATACAGCTTTATGAGCAGCTTGTATTAGCTTCTTTGTGCCGTTTGTTAGACCCGATTGTGACCCTTCAATTATCGCTTCTTTTTCCTTTTTTAGGTTGGGTATTAAATCTCCCGATAATTCTGTTGCCTCAATAAATTCATTACCAAATTCCTGTGGCACAAATAACTTTAGTAATTTCAACCTTATGATATAAAGGAATTAAAAAAATGTAGTTCTTTACCTCAGCACGATCAATAAGGGTTTGCAAACTCGTAAGTTGTCGTTGGGGCCAATGATTGATACCTAATTCTCTACAGCGTTTTTTTAATTGTGTCGTTCCAATGTTGAGTTCCTTCGCAGCTTTCTCAATTGGTTCGTTAAAGTGTTCAGCTATTATTTCCCTACTTAATAAATGTCTGAAACCTCTTCCACTGCCACCTGCTATGTTTTCTGAACTAGAAGATTCAAATCCAATTGTATTGTTATCATTCTGGATCATTTGAACATGATCCTGATTTTCTGACCCAAAGATGGACATTGATTCATCAAAATTAGTGGCCTCTATCGGTAATAATTGTCGGTTTTCAACTAAAATCTCAGGATTCTGAAATCCTTCTAGATTCCTTTGAATCACCTGAAGGTGATTTTGGTATTGAAAACCAACCCCAAACTCGGGATTCATATCAATATTGATGTTATCAATCGTCTGTAATTGATTGTCATTTTGAATGTCAGCCATGAATCCTTGATTCATGGGGATGATCTCACTGCTCATTGAGGGTACGTCGATGAATGGATTGTACTCAGTTAGACCATCCACAAATGGGTCTACAAATAACACATGTCAAATGATAAAACAAAATAGAATACTTATAAATGGATCATTCAAAAGAATTTAACCTGGTAGAAGGCATGGAGTCTGATCAAGTGCAAAGTCAGATGCATGCACCGGATCATCTGAGTTAATCTTCAACTCAGGAAAAATTTCCGGCTCACCGTGGAGTTGCTCTATCGGTAGTATATCTGGAAGACTGTACCATAATTCAAAATCAAATAAAACATTAGAAAGGTAATCGAAGTATGGATAATAGATGTCTAGAATGTTAGAGTCACCGAACTCTATTAAGAATGCTTGGTTTGAAGTACCCTCTCCTTGCTGAAAACCAGGTCCAGGGTTCGACAAATCGCCCATTGAAGATCTGTTTTCCATGACTCGGCTTTAAATATGAGTTCGTTTACGAACAAACTAGTGGTAAGAGAGGATGAGACTGAAAATGAATGTGGAAATGAATGATACTACATACCTATATATATAGTATCTTGCAGCTGGAACCGAAAGGACACATGGAACTGAAAGGACACCTCACGTTTTAATTACCGAAATTCAAACTAACTACAGTAGATGCGACTTTTCACTACCCCAAGTGACATTTTTTCAAAATTCGCTGCTTGAATCCGGTGAGAACGAGATAATGAAGAGACTCTTGAAATAAAACAAAATTTTATGTTTCCTAATAATGGAAATAGTTTAAAGAGTGTTCAGTACTCCAAAAAAAAAAATATGGAGTGAATGAGAATAATAGGACCTTAAGCATTATTACAGAGATATGTGAATGTTGAAAGGAAAGATAATGAAACCTTGTAAAGGTTCGACAATAAGACGAGGAGGATTTTTGAAGACTCGATGGGAAATACATAAAGGCGTTCGAGAATGCGGATTTCGGGACGAAATCCAAATAAGTGGGGGAGACTTGTAAGACCCGTATCCTGATTATAACATATACTTAAAATAAAAGTGTTAGGAATTATATGGTCATTGGTAATTATAAAGCTAAGAAAAACTTTAGTTACAATTTCATATGAAAATCAGCATTTTGTGTCGTTTTTAGAAAAATCATAATTAATTCTAGAAAAATCGTTTGGACCTCAAACCAGTGCACAAAGTTTACAAATTGAGTCTAGTACAATTACCAAAAATAATAGTAAGCTTGAAAATGACATTATCTATGGTAAAAAATGCAATCTTTACTGATTAGTTCGGAATTGACAGATTAGATAGTCTGTTTTCAAAAAATCATAATAAATCATAGAAAAATCGTATAAATACATACCATACATCCTTGGAAAGGTATTGAGATGAATTTACTGAATATCAAATAAAAACGTGAATTTAATGGGCTTAAGATCGGCTAAACCAGTCTTGAACAGACTGATTCTAGAAGGCCTTTAATTTCAACAAAATTATATTATTAAAATCTTTTGTCAAAATTGTCATGCCATTTTTATTCAAGAATTCAAGTATAAATACCCCCCAAACATCTCATAAACCACACCAACAAATCTCAATCCAATATATAGAGGTTTCTAAGCACTAGAGTGTAAGAAGTGAGTGAAAGGAAGCTCAAAAGCCTAGCGAAGAAGTTATAGGTTCCGACGACTGGTCATAAGGTAACTACAAACTTTTCTATAGCTTAATTAGGTATTGTAAAATAGTTTTTGTGTTAAGAAGTAGAATATTTAATAAGAATAACATATGTTATATTATACTCATTTCTAACAATAGTAAACAAAAAACATTAAAATGTCGTTATTATAACAATTCGTAATTCCGAAAATAATACCGATTGATTTACTTACGAGGACGGTGACTAGGCCGATTACTTGGGATCTGGTTGTTGGATTTTCCGAAAGGCTAAAATGCTGAAAGGATCCTGCCACCTCATCTAATCTTCTACCTGGCCGTTCTTTACTTGATAAATCATGGAGTATCATATTGGAATTATTGAAGGGTTTAATGATGCGACTATAATATAGTTAAGGATTAAGAAATGATAGATTTCTTATTATGTTAACAGTTAAAGTTGAAGGAAATACAAAGCCGAGAAAGATAAACGATATAGTCAACTATAATCAGGTGAGTCTTCTCACTATACTATAGGTGATATTGCATGCGTAGGAAGGAAGATATGTTAGACTAAGGTGATCGTACCTGTTATGATAATTGTATGAATTATTGCTATGAAAATGATTGTTTGTGGACGGAACGGGATAGCCCGCGAGCCAATAGGCGGAACGGGAATAGCCTGCGAGTCATTAGACGGAACGGGAAAAGCCTGCGAGCGATAAGACAGAACGGGAACTGCCCGTGAGTCTTCAGGCGGAACAGGGATAGCCCGTGAGTCTCACAGACATATGAATGGTTATTGTGTGTTGTATGTTATGTGATGGATCGTATGGTATTTTGAGGAACTCACTAAGCTCCGTGCTTACCCTTTCCCTATATAAACTACTGTTTCAGGTACATCAGGTACAATGGATGGCAAGGCGTGATGTGTATACACTGTGCTGCTTCATTGGAGGACTGTTTTTGAATTAATATTCCGCTATATTGTGATTTCGTTAACTTCTGTTAATCCTGGGGTGTTTTCATTAAACTTATAAGTTATGGAATTTTGTCAAAATTAATTAAGTGGCTTTTCTTATATTGAAGAGTCCGTTTAATTTTTTTTAATTTTACCCTAAAATTTTGGGATGTTACAATTAATAAAGTGTTGGGCCCTGTTGAGAAGTTAAGAAGTATCCGGATAAAGACCACGGCCTGCTGCGGTAGGGGTGGCAAAAGACACTACTGGGATGGTACCTCCCGTCGCGAAGTAGTTGTCTTACCTTGATGGATGAATTCGTTTCATACTATTGAGGAAGTAGTTATACGGGTGCGCTCGTATAAAACCTACGGGTGCGCTCGTAGGAATGTGCTCACTAGTGAAAAGGAATACCTATGAGTGCGCTCATAGGAAATTAAGTAATTGGAAAATTTGAAATGTTTGAAGTATAAAAAAATTATTTTGGGTCTAAAACCCGTATTACTCACGAGACGTATGTCTTACGTATGTTTTTAAAATGCTATGTACTCAGGTGGTAAAAAGAAAGGGTAGATGACGCGTTAAAGGAACAAGAGTCCCTAATTGATCAGAGTATGTACCTATTTCCTTAAATTATGGTAATGTATTGAGCTTGTGACACCCTGTATTGAAACTGAAAAATTTTTATGGGAAATTTAACATGTAAATACTTTTATTAAAATGTTGTATATGGAACGGGGTGTTACAAGAAAGTCAGCAGACTTAGGTGTAATCACGGGATCAGAAAGTTCGGTGTTATTCATGACGTTGAGGTGTGGACATTCTTTAGAGTCGATGTCCAAATAGAGGAAATTCTGCTTCTGAGAATGTGTCTGGGTTTGATGCATTGGGACTCAGTGGAAGGCAGTGAAGACTCTTGGGTCAAGAATTCTGGTGCTTCATTTCACGCTACCCACAGCAGTGAAGCACTGCAGAATCTGAAAGTTGGAGACTTTGGAAAGGTAAGACTTGTGAACGAAGAATGTTCGCTGTATATGGTCGGATTACCTTCTGAGGGAGTGACCGTCCCAGTTCAGAAGAGAAACAAAGTCCGGTTCACAGAATCTCATGGGCAGAAGAGGGTGACCTTTTGCAAGTAGGAAGCCTAGAGCTACAGGGAAGATTCAGGTTGAACGAGCATGGAAAGGTTCAGAAAAATCAGTCGAAGGATATTGTGGCAATGAGAGCATAGAGTATTGTTTCAGTTGCAGGGTTTTGCAACAGTGGGAGCATAGGACGTGTTTCAATCATAGGTCCAGGACGACAGTGGATTTAGAACCAGTTTTCAGCTGTAAAAGTCTCTCCGATTTTGATAACTTGCTAAATATGGAGAGTGTTGTTGTTTGTTCTCAGATTGTTCCAGGATTCGGTAGTTTGTTTTCAGTGGGAGCCGATAGGGACAGAGAACGGGTCAAGGGCAGTTTAAGTCATGACGAACATGTTGAAACTCATGGGAGTTTTAACAGGCCTTTCAGGTTAACTGATGAGAAGGCCGGGGTAACTAGGAAGGAGCTAAGATCAAATGTTTTTTGAAGGTCCGTTGCAAGACTTGGATGGCAGAGAAAGACTACATTGTTCAAGCCTTCAAGTGGGAGATTGTTAGATGTGAAGGCTTTGACAAATCAACCAAGGTTGGTGAATGGTTGGTGAGTCTAAGGTTATGGCTAAAGACTCATCAAATATGTTCATACATGCATTTCACATTACCTTCTCATGTATATAAATAGAGACATTCAGTTGCGAACATTTGCACCACACAACACCATGTAACACTAAGAGAGTGCAGAGTAGCACCAAGAAATAAAACTCCTAGTTACCCGCCGTGGACGTAGGTCAGATTAGACCGAACCACGTTAAATTCTTGTGTTCTTAATTTGTGAGCTGAGTGTGTGAGTTTCGTGTTCGTATGCTAAGTGTCTCGATCCTAACATAAATTTGAAAAGTATGTTAAAATGATATAGAAACTGAGAAAATATATAAAACAAATAAGTGAAAAAAAAACTACCCTAAAATTCATAAATTACATGGTTTTACCTTTAGAGCTTCAAGATTAACGAAAGGCGATGCCATCCTCTACGCATCTCCGAATACCGTTGCCACCCTCGCCACCAAACCCATTTCCAGCCTCTGCTACCACTCTCAGCTCCTCCACCGCCGTGTGCCTATCAACACTCATCTTCTCCACCTTACTTTTTTGTACTTTTTTCTTGAGGTAGTACGGTAATACCTTTTTTCTTCTTGTTATTTCTTTAGAATCTGGATAATAAATTTCTTGAAAGTCTATTCACAACAACATAAAGGAAATGAAAGTAAGAATTGTTTGTTGAGTGATGACAACCTATAATGCTACAAGAGCACCTGTTTGTCAAGTATTAAATTGTTAATTCTTTAAGTAGGTTATATTGTTTTCCATTTGGTTTTATATTTTGGACATGTTCGGCATGCGGCGTTTGAGAGTGTTTAACGTTTAGTTTTTAGGAAAACGTTCGAAAAAAAAGAAAAAACTTTGTTCAGCAGCAAGAGCTTTTAGCTTTTATTTTTAACAAAACGCTCATAACCCAAAAGCTATTTCAATTAGCTTTTGGGGGCGTTTAGCGTTTGACTTTTAATTTTTATATTATTTTTCAATTTTAAAAGCTAACAACTACTTTTTACCGAACATTTTTGCACTAATAAAAGTCACAGCTACCGGCTAACTGCTAACCGCTACGAGCTTCAAGCTAACCGCTAACTAGTACTAGCTTCAAGCTAACCGCTAGCCGCTACCGGCTACCTAACTGCTACCAGCTAGTTTTGCTGAACACGCCATTTATAACCTCATAATGTTTTATTGAATTTAGTATAAATCTTAGGTAATTATTATATTACACTTCTTTATTTCTTGTAATAGGTAGTTTCTTAAAAATGATACAATTGTAGATAGTTTTCAAAATATAAAAACTCAGATGTGAATAATTGTAAGCTTTGCATAATATTTTTCTAGTTATGTATGATCTTTATTATTAAAGTTAATTATATATTCATCTTAGATGATCTTACTCACAACCTCTACTCATAACCAAGCTTTATCAACCCGTTTATATTATAACATTAATTAGTTGGACACACGTGAGTTAAAAGTCTAGAATCACCACTGTATATATTGAAAAATATCAATTGAATAATGGGCAATGATAAACTTGTCGATAGTTTGTAGCAGAAAGACATAAAAAAGGGCATTTTTAACTATCGCCTAAAGATGGGTTATTCACCAAATGAAGGAAAACAGAATGGGCGATGATAAACCTGTCGATATTTTGTAGCAGGCATAAAAAGGCATTTTTAACTATCGCCTAAAGATGGGTTATTCACCAAATGAAGGAAAACAGAAAATCCGGTCGCATCATATCAGAAATATATTAAAATAGATTCTTAGCAGATTCGCGACAGACCATTTCGTCAAATTATTGCGGTTTTGTCACAAACTTTTGATGATAACAAAGTTTGGTTCAAAGTATTGGCTAATTATGAACAAAGTATCGGTCGCTAAAATAGTTATCCATGAGTAATGACCTTCAAGGATTGATTGCCAAAGCATGCTTTCATAATGATGATCGGATCAATGCGTACTTTCACAATACAATAAATTCTTTTCGGAACAACTACTATTATAAAAAAAATTAGCAAGAAGCTGGAGAGTACAAAGATACCACCAAATGCCTAAAGTCACTATATGGCCTGTGATTCGAAATCAAAAATTACTTTTATATATAATACATAAGCGCACATTATTAAAATAAAAAAGAACAATCTTCTAGCCACAAGAAGAGAAAGATTGCTAGAATTTACGTAGAATCAAATGAGCACCATACTGCGGTTGAAGGGTGAGGACAGTATGAGGTGCATGGACATATGATGGTGAAAGTTCGAAAGAAAACCTTTGCAAGATCATTGCAAGGGCAATTTTAGCTTCCAACAATGCGAAGTTTTGTCCAACACAGATTCGAGGTCCCCAACCAAAGGGAAGGTAAATGACTTGGTTTTTGGTCGCCTTTGAGATTCCTTCAGAAAACCTTTCCGGATTAAATTTCTTGGCATCACTACCCCAATTCTCCTCATCATAGTGCATTAGCATGATCGGTAATCCAATTTGGATCCCAGATGGTATTGAAAAACCTCCCAATGTGATGTCTTTGTCAACTTTACGGGCTAGTCCAACAACAGGAGGATATAACCTCAATACTTCATGGAAAATCATATTTACCTATGTGTAGAGAAAAATTAATTATTTAGAGACATAATAGTAGCATAATTGTTCATATTCAGTAACAAATATAAGCACTTACAATTTTGAGGTGATTTAACCCATCCAAATCCATATTTTTGTCCCCGAGGATATTCAAAACCTCTTCCCTAGCACGTGACTGCCATTCTTGATGCTTACTCAATAAAATCATTGTCCATACAAGCAAGCTTGAAGTTGTCTCTTGTCCAGCAAAGTAAAAAAGCTTACATTCTTCAATAACTTCGTCAATGGTCATTCCATGATTCTTGTTTTGGTGTTCCTCGACCTCTTTGATGTTAGATTCAAGCATCATTCCTAATAAATCACCATTGTTACCTTCTCCAGCCTTCATCGCCTTGAGCCTATTGTTAATGATACCTCTTATAGAATGTTTTACTTTTTTATCTATAGCATTCATCATTCGGTTCCTTTTTGATGGAAAAAACCTGTTCATAAATCACGGTAGAAACCATTAGCATTTTTTTTATTAATGCATATATAAGGTATGTAACTTAATTACCTTGCTCCGGGGATGTAAAGTGACTGTAGGGCCTCTTGTGTAAGTACACCTTGTTCTTTTATGAGTTCAAATATCTGAATTCCTTCTTCATAATTACTTCCAAATGCGGTTCTTGATATCACATCACTCGTTAAAGCTTGAAGGTCAGGCCAAATATCGATCTCACATGACGCCTTTGATGAAACTAACTTCTCCCACTTTTCAAGCATTTCACTGCCACTTAAATGGAACGCTGGTACCATGTTCTGCATATAAAACAATAATAGACCGAATTTAACATTGCTACAAGAGGTATATATATAATAATACAAATTAAAAAAAATAAATTGTAGTTATGAAGGTACCTTTAGCTTCTCCATATGGAAAGCTGGGTTGATTAGTTTCCTATGTTTGGCCCATTGGTCCCCTTCGTATGTAACTAATCCTGTTGCTAGTAACCTTGCCAGTGGATTAGATCTTGGCTTTTGAAAGTCATTTGACTTTACAAATACATCTTTGATGAGCTCAGGGTCCATAACGATCACTCTTGGTTTCCATCCCAACCATGTGATGTAATTTCTACCTGCCATAAAGATAATCTCTTCATATTGGCTCAATAATCATTCTCTTTCACTCAACAAAAATCCAGAAACACGAACACCATTTTCACCAGAGAAAACTATATTGTATAAAGAGCTCAATTCTTGAGCATTCTTTGGCGCTAGTAAAACTTGAAAATGTGAAGAAAGTCATTGATGATAATACCAAACAGAATGAGACCTAGTGGCGCTATCAATTGAAGAAAGCTCACGAGAAAACACTATCTGTGCAATATGAACTTAAGACGTCTACGATTTCATGGCGAAGTCTATACAGCTTGAGCAATCTTGGCTGAGCCTGAAACTCGTTTCCTTGACTTCAACAGCAAAAACCAAGGTTAAACTGCCACCAATGGAGGTCTCGATTTCTTAATATTACGGGAAGGATAATCCTCCGATCCCAGATAGGAAGCCTCATAAGTGAAGAAGAGGGTCACACAGGCAATCGCCGGCGAGAGACAACCGAGAAACCCCACAAATGAAAAACGCCTTATAATAGAGAGCAAAAAGTTCCCAGGGAAAAAGTTAACGCCGTAAAAAATTCCCCACTCTGTTTTAGTATTTGATTATTAAACTGAAAATGACTTCACCAAGTATTAATTTTATACGTATCTAATATCTTTTTCTTATCCAAACATTTATAAGTTTTCGTTTTTATCAGGTATTGAAAGGTTAATAATTTTTTCTACATGATTTATCGTTAATTCGTTATGTAATGATTTACCATTAAACCATATCTGGTCATCTTTTTGCAGTAAACAAAATTATTGCTTTTCTACCATTTTTTATCATCTTGGGTGCGACGTCTGACAAAACCGTAAAGTCCTGCCGCTTGTTCATTACTATAAAAAAGTGAAAGCGACCCATAGAAATGAGTAATTGTATTGCTTTTTAACTTTTGTTCTACTCACATTTTTATCCATATTAAAATAAAGATATGATAATATAATATGAGTAAGAATATGAATAAAAATAAAAGATAAGAATAAATATAATTTTTCATAGAATATATATAAAACAAAAAATAAAAAAATAAAAAAATTCTAGACAATTAATCACCTGAAACATCAAAGCACCAAGGTATTAGCAGAAGTAGAAAACCCATGATGGACTATCATTAGTGTGGTTAATATCATTAATTCATTATATAGACCATAGGCAGTCTCACTATATTTAAAAGATCATGAATGCCAATCCAATTTATTGTGATAAATTAAAAAAGTTCCACCATTTTTTTGTGGATCGATAATCTTTCTAAAGAATTGAAGAAACTAACCATATTTTTGGACAGAGCGGTAGGGGAAAGCCACAACGCGTGGGAGAACTCCATCTTCGTCATCCAGACTTAAAGCCTTAGATCTGGACTCTTGGAACATCATAGAAATCTCTTTCACATCCCCAAAGAAAAACCTGTATTTGTTTCCATTAAAACCTTGATTCCTCAGGTACTTCTCAAGCTTCTTTGGTCTCACCCACAAAATATTTACCAGCTTCCATGCACATAGTACAATTACTATAGCGCATGAGATTACCAGTGAGTTAGTCACCGCATCCATCCTATTTTTTCACTTTCTAGATTATGATAAATGGAGACTCTTAACTATTGTAGGGTCCTTCCTCGTATATATATATATATATATATATATATATATATATATATATATATATATATATATATATATATATATATATATATATATATATATATATATATATATATATATATATATATATATGGGAGAATTTCATTGAGAATGAAAATAATGTTGAGAACGTGAGAATGAATCTGGACCACTAGATGCGCCAACGCTGACGCACGCCGCTCCACGACGACGAGCTGGGTTTTTTTCGTATATGATTTATTCATATATGAATGGGTATATTCATATATGATTATTCATATAATCATATATGAATAATCATATATGATTATATGAATATTCATATAATCATATACGAATAAACATATATAAATATACATATATGGTTGTGGTGGTCGGAATGATGGTAGAGGGTGGCGATGATGATGATGATGGCGATAGAAGGTGGTGATGATGGTGGTGATGGTGGCGACGGTGTTCGTGGGGTGGTGGTGTTGGTGGAGGTGGGTGGTGACGAAAGTGGTGGTGGTGGCGGCGGTGATGGAGGTGGTAGTGGTGGCGGTGGGTGGTGGTAGCGATGGTGGAGGTGGTGGTAAAGGTGGAAGCGGTGGTGGTGGGGGAGGTGGCGGCGTTGGCAGTAGCGGTGGTGGTGGTTGGTGGCGGTGGCGTTGGCGGCGGCGGCGGCGACGGTGGTGGTAGAGATGGCGGCGGCAGCGGTGGTGGTGGCGGCGACGATGGTGGTGGTGGTAACGAAGGTGGTGAAGGTGGAAGTGGTGGTGAAAATCATATGTGAATAATAATATATATCTCGTCGTTAGAGCGTCAACGCTCCGAAGACGCCAAAGCATTAGAGCGGTAAGAAAAAATATGTGGCTGATATTCATTCTCGCATTCTTAACATAATTTTCATTCTCAATGGAACCTACTTCTATATATATATATATATATATATATATATATATATATATATATATATATATGATCACTTCGATGATTTTGCTTCTTGCTCAAAACGCAATAATTATACGTCTGGAAGAAGTGACATAAGCTGTGACATAATATACAGGAGTTTATCGGTTTATCCTTTACCTCTTTTCTTTGGTAAGGACTCCTTTGTCGTCCTATTTTTGTCCACCTATTTTCGTTCATTGGTCTCTTGTGATAAGTTAACACATGCCATCCAACAGCTACATACGAAAAAAAAAAACATAATCCAGTAACAGGACATTGATATTGTCAGTCATAAGGGATAATAATCATCGTTATTGTCATCCCTATTTTTTTTTTTCCTGAAGTACGACTTGGTAAATATATCGAGGACTCGAGTACAATAATTCTAAATTGTTTATGTTCTACATGAACATGCTAAGCCATCCCTGTAGTTAACTTTTTGGAGGAAAAAGACGAGATAATAATATTTGCAAAAGAAAAAAAATGATGTGATGATTTATCGAAAATTGCCACTAAATCTTATCGAAATAATTTGGAGAGTTAGGCATACGTTTTCCATCTAAAGTTTTTATTGAAATTATGAGAAAATGCAACTACTGTACTCAAAACCTGAACGACCATAATATAATTGCTGTATTGATAGGAATATAAAATTGATTGCATGCTTTATTTGGAGATCTAATGTTTGTCGAAGCGGGAGAATTGATGCGGATAATAGTGAAGACCTTGACAGAAACGTTTATGGACAAAAAGGGAAAAAGCAAACGGAGTCAAAAGAAGCAAACGCTCAAACTTTTGGAAAGTTCTCCATCGGCCGGAGCTATTTATAAGGGGAGTGATTCGTACACAACAATTTTTCTCCATACACAACAATTCATGTTTTAAAGGTGTTGTACATTATACATAAAAAATGTTAAATTGTTGTGTATGAATCACTTCCCTATTTATAAACTACCAATGACGATTCGCCCTCGTTTAATCCCTAATATCCACTGTTTAAGGCAACAAATTTAAGTTCTCATTAATTTTCGCTTGTTTCCCAACTTAATCTTTTTTTGAACGGCAGTGTATATATAAAACTAGCAAAAACACTAGATAAAAATTACAAAGTAGCTAATTGGGGACTATATAGCCAATGATCCCAACGCATTTTACACTTTTTTCGTCTATTTGAAATCCAAAAATAAGAAAGAGAGACAGTATCATCAAAAATCATGTTTATCCTAGGCTTCTCCTTTTCAAAAACTCACTTATTGCTAAATATTCGGATGGACCAAAATGTGACCATAACCATCGCATCAAACATCTTCTTACACGTAGTTGGAAGATTGTCGCATTCGTCGGCAACCACACCCCCACTACACAGCAAGTCGATTCCCCGGAGGGACAAGAATTGGATACGATATGGACAAGTGTTCTATCGACTCTCTTATGGTCATACATAGGGCATAAAATAGATTCTAAATCATATATTTATCTCTCAAATTTACCCGCGTTGGAATTCTATTACTTCGAATCCACCATAAAAGAATGTTAAACTTCAACAGGACTAGAGTATTCCATCTCGTGGGAGAAGCCGAACAATTCAGGAAAATCAAATCCAATAATTGAGGTAGAAGCAATCGAGAAATCTCCTCAACACTCTAACACCCAAGTATCAAAATTGAAAACATAGTGACTTAATTGGAAAAAATTATGAAAACTTACTGACTTAATTGAAAAATAATAACACAATGTCAAAATCAATTTGTTTTGAAAACTTAGTGTTTTTTTGTAATTTTCCATACATTTTTTAAAAGTATAAATACGTCTTTTTACATTTTTAATAGTATAGATATATTTTTACAAGTATAAATACATATTTTATATTTTTAGAAGTATAGATACATTTTCAGAAGTATATATACATATTTTTATGTTTTTAAATATATAAATACGCTTTTTGTATATACACATGTATACATCAATAAAAGACGTATTATAAAACGAGTTCAAACATCTTTCTCTATATTTTTCCATTATAAACATATTTTAATTAATACGATGCGTGATTATATGCAAAACAAAACGTATTTTATATTTCTAGAAACATAAAAATAAGTATTTGTTCGTTAATTTATGTTTGTCGGTTAATGTTTGCTCGGTTATGTTGGTTTAAGTTCGTTCGTTTATGTTTGTTCATTTATAAGTATAAATACATATTTTTATGTTGATTTAAGTTCGTTCGGTTAGAAGTCTAATATATTTTCAAAAGTATAAGTACATTTTTTGAAGTATAAATACGTATTTGTAAGTCTTTACAAGCATAAATAAATATTTTTATGTTGGTTTAAGTTCGTTCGGTTAGAAGTATAATACAATTTTAGAAATATAAATACATTTTTAGAAGTACAAATACGTATTTTTACGTTTTTGAAAGTATAAATACATATCTCTATGTTTTTTTAGAAGTATAAATATATTTTTATGTATTTTAGAAGTATAAATATATTCTTTTATATGTTAAAATATGTTTTTTTAGAAATATAAATACAAATTTTTATGTTTTTAGAAGTATACATTTGTATTTCAAGAGTATAAATGTTTTTTTAAGTATAAACACCAATTTTACATTTTTTAAATTATAGATATATTTTTTTAGAAGTACAAATACTTATTTTTATGTTTTTTTTTAAATATAAATACATCTTGTTTTGCATATAATCATGTATTGTATCAATCAAAAGCATGTTTATAATGGAAAAATATTGTAAAAGAGGCTTGAACTCGTTTTATAATACGTCTTTTATATATATATATATATATATATATATATATATATATATATATATATATATATATATATATATATATATATATATATATATATATATATATATATATATATATATATATATATATATATATATATATATATATAGATGTAGGTTCAAATACATTTTCTAAATATTGTGTGATTGTAGGACTAATTCTGGACCAATTATTTGATAAGGGCAAATTAGTCCATTTATATAATATAAATATTAATTCCATTAATTAATTAATTAATTAGCCCAAATTAAATGCCTATATTTATGGAACGTAACTTAACAACCCTATTTATCATCCCCGTCTCTCTCACATCTTCAATCGGTAGTCGTCTTCCTCCCCTGCCTCATCCACCATCGCCGCCAGCTTCCTCCCCTGCTTCATCCACCATCGCCGCCGGCAATAACGTAATCGATTCCTAATTATTTCATCACGTTAAACACCAAAATCCCAAATTAGCATATCACGGCACTTGGAATAAAAACAATTCATTTGCTTTTTGGTATCCCAATTTCATCATAGCCATGTGCAGCAGATCGTTGTTTTCTCTATACCATTTGTTTACTTCTGAATCACATTTAAAGCTTCTTTGACCAACCGGATTCCCCAATTTTGAGTCTTCTTAGCCGCTAGAAGATGAGTCGGGAACATTGGCATCGCTCGCGTCGTTTCTTTTTTTGTTTAACACATCACCCAAAAATCTAAAGCGGCTACTTCTCATTCACCATTCAAGATAAGTTCACCTGTCATTCATCTTCAATCTTTGCTATCGATTTCATATTTTTGCCATAAAAATCAAATTCGCCATTAAAGATAAGTTCACCGTTTGCTGAATTCATATTTTTTCCATAAAAATCAAATTCGCAGAAACCTCCATAAAAATCATATTTTTGCCATAAAAATCAAATTAACTGTCTGCCGAATTCATATTTTTGCATTGGATCTAGGGGAGGAGGCGGTGACAGCCGTGAAGCCTCCAGCCATAGCCGTGGCAAGAAACGATGCCACCGACTTATAGAGACTTCAATCGTTTTCCCTTTGTTATTTAGTATTTTGATGTCAATTCTTGATTTTGATTAAATTTACGGTGGATAATCGTAGAGCGTTCAACGAATTCCCTCACCCAGATGAAAAAACAAGATTGCAGTTCAAAGAATTCTCCAAGAATGTTGTATAGGTTACATTCTTCAAGAATGTACAGGTTACATTCAAAGTGTGAGTAGTTTAATTTTTTTTATCGTAAGTCGTTCTTTGAGAATAATCGTGTAATCACACGTTGAATAGTCATGTATTAGAAGTTCAATTGTTTGGAATGTGTATTTTTTATTTTGGATTTTGGGATGTGCGACAATACATGATAATAAATGTGAAATCGATTTTGAGCAGTGTCAATTTTGTTGTATGTCGAACCTCATTCTCTGAGAATGGGTATTAGTTTTTATTGGTTTGTGTTTTGGTATCACATTCTCTAAGAATGTATATGAGGGCTTTGTGCTTATTTGACATAAGCATGATCATTCTACGAGACAGATACCGTTTTTTTTTTTGTCACAAGTAAGTCCATTCTCTGAGAATGGTTCAAGAAATTTGATGTATTCTCAAAGAATTCGAAAGTACTGTAATTAACTTAAAAACTCACAAACTATTCTTTGAGAATTCGAAGGAATTTGAAGGTACTGTAATTTTCAGTTTTTAATTTGCAGTTTTTATTCACGTAATCCCCCAAAATTAGGAGATAAATTGGATATTTCCTTTTTTAATTTTTTATTAATAGACTAAAATACCCTTTATAAGGGTTCAATTGCAAAATCTGATTAATTAATTGTTATAATTTTACAATTAGGCCCTTGAATCTAACACCGTTGATCATTTCAATCGGACGCTCCACATTTGTCCTACAATCACACAATAATTGTTAAATCCATTTAATCTTAGCCCTATATATATATATATATATATATATATATATATATATATATATATATATATATATATATATATATATATATACATGTTTATATGCAAAAAAAAAATGTATTTATATTTTTAAAAGCATAAGTATACTTATATATACTTCTGAAAATGTATCTATACTTCTAAAAATATAAAAATACGTAATTATACTTGTAAAAAAAATATTTCTATATTTCTAAAAATGTAAAAGACTTATTTATATTTTAAAAATTATAGAACAAATTCCAAAAAAAAACACTAAGTTTTTCAAAACGAATATCGATTTTGTCACTGTGTTATTTTTTTCAATTAAGTCACTAAGATTTCAATTTTTTTAATTAAATCACTATGCTTTCAATTTTGACACTTGGGTGCGACGTCAGCATGTCATGTCAGCATCACGTCATCATGCCACGTCAGTTGGCTACCGGGTTGACAGGTCAAATGGTCAAATTTGAAACAAAACTAAAAACATGTGGACTTAACTGGAAAAAATTGAAAACTTAGTGACTTAACTGAAAAAATAACACGGTGTCAAAATCGAATTTTTTTTGAAAACTTAGTGCCTCTTTTGAAGTTTGTCCCAACAACAATGATAACGATACATAAATATCATAAGAATAACATAAAATGATTATTTTTTAAATCGTATTCAACATATGAATGTAGAAAAAAAAAAGACAAGTCCACATGCTGAATATTATTGCATTAATATTATAATACATGCTTTTTATAATAATTACATACACTTTTTGTGTAATTATTAGTTAGTTTTAATTTTATAAGTTTTAATTTTTATATTTATATAATAGTTATATAAACAAAACAAAACAAAAAAAAACTAAAAACATAAAAAAAAACTAAACAGTGTATTTTTTCCCTAGAAGATGTCTGCGAGAAACGTCTTCGCGTCCGCAAACGTTGGTCAATGTCTTTTTGAAAAAGAGATCGTGCAAACGTTTTGAGGTCTGCGGTTTTCCAAAAAAACAAACAGTCTGTAAGTAATTACATACATGCTTTTTATTACTTCCTCCGTCCCAAAATGATAGTCCATGTTTCATTTTTAGTTTGTCGCAAAATATTAGTCCATTTCTAAATATAAATGACATCTTTACCAAAATACCCCTAACTTTAATTGTAACAGCCAACACATCTAGTGCCGACATTAAATGCAAAGAAAGGGTAAAACAGTCATTTTGTGGGAAAAAGTAAGATGCATTTAATGTTTTCTTAATCTGTGTGTTTTTGTCTGTAGACTATCATTTTGGGACGGAATGATTATAATACATGCTGAATATTATTGCATTAATATTATAATGCATGCTTTTTATAATAACTACATACACTTTTTGAGTAATTATTAGTTAGTTTTATATTATAAGTTTTAATATTTATATAATAGTTATAAAAACAAAACAAAACAAAAAAACTAAAAACATAAAAAAAAAACTAAAAAGTGTAATTTTTTTTTGCCTAGAAGACATCTGCGAGAAACGTTTTCGCGTCCGTAGACGTTGGTCCATGTCTTTTTGAAGAAGAGATCGTGCAAACGTTTTGAGGTCTGCGGTCTTCTAAAAAACAAACAGTCTATGAATCAAATATCTTCTCGCCTGTAGATATAAGTGGTTAGAAGTGCTTCTAACCAAAAAACAAACACCCAGACACTCGACGGAAACAAGGGACCAGAAAAACAAAGGGACAACAAGAACCTGGGAAACTTTTTTCATTGTTATTAAACTTCAAAGAGAAAATGTCTACTTATACCGAGAAAACAAGATACTCGAAACAACTTAGGTTGCGTTTAGTTGCGGAAAACTGTTTTCCGTTTTCCATTTTTCATTTTCTGAAAAACGAAATGAGTTTTCATTTTCAGTTTTCTATTGAAAATTTAGAAAACGCGTTTAGATAAAACCCATTCCGTTTTCATTTTCTATTTTGGAAAAACAGAAAACGTGTTTAGATATCTATTTTCTATCAATTTTCATTTTCCAATTTTTGATTTGGGGTAGTGGGGTGCGGGTGGGTGGGGTGGGGTGCGGGTAAGTGGGTAGTGGGGTGGGGGTGGGGTGCGGGTAAGTGGGTGGTGGGGTGGGGGTGGGTGCGGGTAAGTGGGTAGGGTGGGTGTTTGGGGGTGGGGGTGGGGTGGGGTGGGGGTAGGTGGAGGTGGAGTGGGGTGGAGTGGCGGTGGTGGGTGGGGCAGGGTGGGGGTGGGGGGTAGGTGGAGGTGGGTGTGGGTGGGGTGGGGGTGAGTGGTGGTGGTAGAAGTGGGTGGGTGGGGTGGGGGTGGGGGTAGGTGGAGGTGGGGTGTGGGTAGGGTGCGGGTGGGGGTGGGGGTGGGTGGTGGTGAGTGGAGGTGGTGCGGGTGGGTGGGTGGGTGGGGGTGGTGGTGGTGGGTAGGGTGGGGGTGGTGGTGGGGTGGTGGTGGTGGGTGAGGTGGGGGTGGGTAGGGTGGGGTGGGGGTGGGTGGGGGTGGGTGGGGTGGGGGTGGGTGGGGGTAGGTGGAGGTGTGAGTGGGGTGGAGTGGCGGTGGTGGGTGGGGTGGGGTGGGGTGGGTGGGGGTAGGTGGAGGTGTGGGTGGGGTGGAGTGGGGTGGTGGGGTGGGTGCGGTGGGTAGAGGGTAGGGTGGGTGTAGGTATAATTGTAGGATGTAGGTGAAAATGAGTGTGTGTGTGTGTGTTTGTTTTTGTATGTTTTAGAAAAATTTTGGAAATAGAAAAATTTAGAAAACAATAATTTTGGGTTTTCCAAAATTTTCCAAATTCTTTGTAATTTTGGAAAAATGAAAATATTTCATTTTCTTAGAAAACTTTAGAAAAATTGACGAACTAAACGCGTTTTCCAAATTCTCATTTTTCTTGGAAAATTTTTCCGGAAAACAGAGCAGTTTTCCGCAACTAAACGCACCCTTAGCTATTTTTATCAATAGTAAAATGCAGAAAAAATATACAGAGTAAAAAAACAAGATAACTCAAATAGTTTGAATTTCTGGAATATTCCAACAAATATGTGATTTAAAATGGGTAATCTTAAATAAACCCCCAAATCAACTATCAAGTGACATATGTGTGTAGGTGTGTATATGTGTGTGTTTGACTTTACACACACATGTCCTATCAGATGGAGTTTTATTACCAACACCCTTTAAAATACGGTACTAGATACCGAACACCGAAGTATCCATTGACCCATTTGATCCATGACCCCTCCGGTTCTAAGAACACACAATATCCACCTAACACACATCACAAAAAAAATCACACAATACACCTTTAGAAACTTATAAAACTGGGGACGCAACACCACTACTTCCACTAGCAATGAGAAGAACCAAGAGCAGTGGCGGAGCAGGAATTTGGATAATGAGGGTACAACCAACAAAGTTGGGGGTACATGATCATATTGCATATCCAAAATTGAAATTTTAATACGAACATTTTTTGTCTCTTTGGGTTATTCTAAAGCAACCTATTGCCCAAACTAGCTCCACCACTAACCATGAGTAACTATAAAGAGGTGTACCAGGTGCCGGTAAAGAAAACATCGAGACAAATAGACCAAACACAACAGACATGGAAAACCGTGTACTTTGCAACTATAATTGTTTTAATATTAAATACATTGCTTATTTCTCCTGAACACAAAATTATTTTAATAATACATAGATTTAAATTATTACAATAATCTTCTAGCCACAAGAACAGAATGATTCCTAGAGTTTATGTAAAATCAAATGAGCACCATACTGGGGTTGAAGGGTGAGGACAGTATGAGGAGCATGAACATATGATGGTGAAAGTTCAAAAGAAAACCTCTGTAAGATCATTGCAAGGGCAATTTTAGCTTCCAGCAATGCAAAGTTTTGTCCAACACAGATTCGAGGTCCCCAACCAAAGGGAAGGTAAATCACTTGGTTTTTGGTCGCCTTTGAGATTCCTTCAGAAAACCTATCGGGATTAAATTTCTTGGCATCACCACCCCAGTTTTCCTCATCATAGTGAATTTGCATGATCGGTATTCCAATCTGAACTCCACATGGTAGCGAAAATCCTCCCAATGTCATGTCTTTGTCAGCTTTACGGACTAGCCCAACAATAGGAGGATATAGCCTCAATACTTCATGGAAAATCATATTTACCTATATATATGTGGAAACAACAAAAGAATGATGATCTAGAGCCATAAGGATAAGATAATTATGAGAATTAAGTAGGGCAACCAAAATCGACCCAATCCGAAATCGACCTAAAATTAGGACGTTGGGTTGAGATTTTCAAACATTTTAACAAAATGGGCCAACCAGATCAATCCATTTGATTGAATAAGTTGCCTTAAAGTTAAAATTTATAAACCAATATCAACTTGGCAAACACTAGTAAATGTATTATTTTTATTGTATATTATAGTTTATCTTCTAGATTAAAAACTTAAGAACAAAACCCCAAAGTAAAACTGAAAGTGAAAGTCGAGTTGGCATTGCTGAAGGTTGAGTTGGTTATAAGTTACAAATTTAGAATGTTATATAGAAAAATAAGTTGTAATTGTCCTTTCTAAATTAGAACAATTATTTGGGCTTCTAAATTATTCAACTAAGCTCAAACTAATTATATTTTAGAACATTGAGTTTTATATGGGTCAACCCAGGTCCAACCCATGTATCTATCATGTTGGATTGAAAAAAACTAAAGGGGTCAACCTAAGTTCGACCCCTTTAGTCATGTTGGGTTGAAAATATGAACTCACTTAACTAAGCAGATTGGGTTGGGTTGAAAATCTCAACCTGTTTAATTAAATAAATCAACCGTAACCCAACATGACCCGTTGTCAACTCTAGAATTACCCAACCGATATAAAAACTTACAACTTTCAGGTGATTTAACCCATCTAAATCCATATTTTTGTCCCCAATGACATTCAAAACCTCTTCTCTAGCACATGACTGCCATTCTTGATGCTTACTCAATAAAATCATTGTCCATACAAGCAAGCCTGAAGTTGTCTCTTGTCCAGCAAAGTAAAAAAGTTTACATTCTTCAATAATTTCGTCGATGGTCATTCCATGATTTTTGTTTTGGTGTTCCTCAACCTCTTTTCTATTAGATTCAAGCATTATTCCTAACAAATCATCATTGCTACCTTCTACAACCTTCATTGCCTTGAGTCTTTTGTTAATGATACCCCTTACCGACTGTTTTACTTTTTTGTCTACGACACTCATCCTTATGTTTCTCTTTGTTGGAAAAAACCTATGAAGAAATCATAACACACACAAATAACTTAGGTTTATTTATTTGGGTTACTCACAAAAATGACCAAAATAGGTGGGGTCAGATATGAAATATGAAATGGACCAACATTTGAACAAATAACACAAAATAACCACCCATTTCTCAAAATGGAACTTGAGATTTGTAAAATTGGTTTAAAATTCTTTGTTCAAACTATGGTCATTTAGTTTATGCATAATCTTTTTGTATCTTATTGAGAAAGCAAATCATTTTTTCTTGAAATGTAACTTACCTAGATCCAGGGATATAAACTGATGACATCGTTGCCTCCTGTACAAGTACACTTTGTTCTCTTATGAGTTCAAATATCTGAAGACCTTCTTCATAATTACTTTCGAATGCGGTTCTTGATATCACATCACTCGTTAAAGCTTGAAGGTCAGGCCAAACATCCACCTCACATGACCCCTTTGATGAAACTAACTTCTCCCACTTCCCAAGCATTTCACCACCACTTAACTGGAAAGCCGGTACCATATTCTGGGTACAAAACATTCGTATCATATTTTCTAACGGCAAACGAAATCTTATGAAAAATAAATTAAATAACACAGTTTAGAAAATTAAATTGTAGTTATCAACTTACCTTTAGCTTCTCCATATGGAAGGCTGGGTTGATTAATTTCCTATGTTTGGCCCACTTATCCCCCTCATAGGTTACTAATCCGGTTACGATTAACTTAGCAATTGGACTAGATTGTGTCTTTTGAAAGTCATTTAATTTTGCAAATACATCTTTGATGAGTTCAGGATCCATAATAGTCACTCTTGGTTTCCATCCCATCCATGTGATGAAATTTTTACCTACAAAATAACAATTCCAAATTTCCAATTATACATTTGCAAAGCAAACAGAAATATCATATTATTGCAACTGCTGAAAGAGAAGCAAATTGTATGTCAAAAATCAATTGTAATCAGTCATATATATCACTTAGGTACGTTTGCATTGGGATATCTGATGTTTCCTTTTGTGAAACATCATATTCTTTTAATATTAGCAATCAAGATGAGGCCATACGACTCTTAGGCTCTATTTGGCAAAAATAAGCGAGCTTATTGTAATTTAACTTTTGGTAAGACCACTAAAATATCTTTTAAACTAGCTTCTTGATAAGCTGTCATGACATAGCTTATTGATAAGCTTACTTATAAGCTAAAACCTAGTTTTGCAACTAGTGCATCAAATAAAGCCTTAGTGTAACCACCGAGGGGTGTTTGTGATTATTTATTTAAAATGCTTATTAGTTTATTACAATTCAGTATTACATAAGTTAATAACCACTTCGATCTATAGAATAAACATAAGCTATTTTAAGGAGGGCTTTAAGATTGCTGATTAAAAAAAGCTTATCTTTGGGCATGCAAAAATGTTTATTAGATTATGTGGTGTCGGAAAAAGTTAAAGAAAAATTGTTTAGATTTGTTAATGTGATATTAAATTGATAGTTATTCTTTTGGTGTTTTCAAATTTTGTTTATACATGCAAAATTAAAAAAAAAAAACTAAATTGGTATGTGCGTTACAAGTCATGTAAAAAGAAAAAGAATGTTATGATCCATATAGGTGTTTAGGGTTAATACAACGTAAATTGGTTTTCACGTATAAGAAACACTTTCAGATAAGTTATAAACGACTTTAAATAAGTTGAAAAAAAAGCAATTGATAAAAAATATTATTTAAGTTGATGAACACTTTTATTTTGTTTTATTTAATAAATCAAAAATGTTTACTAGTGTAGTTAAAGCGCACGATAAACTCACATGCACCTTATATTCGCAAGGCAATCCTAAATACCATATATTGTAGAAGGATGTCTATTAAAAACAAAATCCACACAGACTATTTATTAAAAACAAAATCCACACAGACTATTTAGGCTCTGTTTGTTTAGGGCAGGAAGTCAATAACTCAAAAGTTAGCTTTTAACTTATAAATTAGCTTACCAATAAGCTAACCGAAGGTAGTTTATCAAAAACCTACTTTATACGCTATTTTAGTGGTCTTACTAAACATTAAAACATGCCATTATTCATACACCCTTACTAAATGTATACTTCCAAAAACGTCAATTCAATGGGTGTACAATAAGTAATTAGAGAGTGTGTGTTTAGTAAAATATATATACTGAAAAAAATCATTTGGAGATATATATTTAGTAATCAGGGTATATGAATAGAATCCTCCAATGTTAAATTATAAGAGAATCTGCCATCTACCTCTATTACTTTTTAGGTTTTACATTATTTCTAAACATAGATCTCTCCAACCCACTCCATAACCTACTTTATTTTTGGGTAAATAAATAGTATTATTCTAAATATGGAGTAATACTATTCATTTGCATAAAAAATGGAGTAGAAGTTTCATTTGTCATTTTTAGTCTTTCGTTTTTTATTTGTATACATTTCTAGTTTTAATTTAAATGTAATAATAAATATTTACAATCTTGTCATATGTTAAATGATATGAATTAATCGTAATTATAAAATTGAATAATTATGTATGAATATTTGTATAAAAGTTAACGTATAAAAAAATAAAGCCGACAATATATTTTATAAAAAAATTTACAAAATAGATATATTACAATAAAAAGATAGAATACTTACTTGCTTAATTAAAACTAATAAATAAAATAGTTGATTTTGACAGTTTATGCAAATGAAAGAATATATATATATATATATATATATATATATATATATATATATATATATATATATATATATATATATATATATATATATATATATATATATATATATATACACTAGAGATATCCTTTTAAGGTAAAACTGATGTGAAAAATAAAATTTGATCGAAGATAAAACGTACTTTTTACTCAAAAATAAAGCAAAAAGTGAAGATAGGTTAGAGTGTTGGAGATAATCTAAAAATAGCTTATTTTTGCCAAATATAGTCTTAGTACTTTCAAGTCCCTTTACTTTTATTTAAGTTTTTTTTAAATCATAACTTACAATCTTACATCTTTGCCCTAGCCAATAAAGAAAGTGCCCACTCGTTTTAGGGGATGTTTGTGATTACTTACTTAAACAATTCATTGTTATTTGTAAAAGTGTTTATTAACATATTCGGTGTTAAAATGAAATTAAAAAGATGTTTAAATAAGCTTACTTGGTAGCAAAACATAAAAAGTTTATAAGTTGTTTTTTAGTTTTTTAACAATTTTTGCTTATAAATATAAAATGATCAATAAGGACAGGATATATATAGACATATAGTTATAATAAGGTTAATATGGTAATTTTCTTTAAATAAATCATAGGTCATTTTATAAGTTAAAACCTACTAACTTATCAAACCTTAATAAGCAAATAAGCACGTCAAATAAGCAAGCTAAAAAAAGCCCCAAGTGAAAATCCTGTAGCCCCTCTTATCTATAAAAGGAGTCGCTGCCAAAATGGAAATAATCTCGTTGCCCCTACTCTGTAAGTCGAGTCAGCTTCGAGGATTGACCGATTGAGGTAAGATTTTGTTAAGTTTAATGTTTATTTTTTTGCGATTGTTGTTTAAAATCAATTCTTACAGTTTTGTAAATTTTAAATAACATTTGGAAAATGTTCATTTTTATAGGGTTTGTTGAGTTGCTTGTTTATTTTTAATTGTGGGTGGTTAATATTTTGTTTTTTTAGGGCATCTATAACCCCACTCTAAAAATACAATTACTCTATTTTTTACTATATTTTGCTCCAAGCCCACTCTATAACCAACTCTATATTTGAGTATTTGAATAGTATTATTTTAATATAGAGTAATAGTATTCATTTACACCAAATATAGAGTTAATGTTTCATTTGTCATTTTTAGTCCTCTAGTTTTTATCTTTATACATTTATAGTTTATTTAAATATAATAACAAATATTTACAATCATATTATATATTAAATGATATTAATTAATTATAATTATCAAATTTGAATATTTATAAATCGAATTCATATAAAAATTTAGGTATATTTAAAAAAAATTAAGACACGATTACATGACATAATGACTACATGCATTACTTTACATAACATGATAAATGAGGATGAACATGATTTTGACGCACCATATGAAGTAGTGAGAGAAGTGCCGCCGATAGAGAGGTTGACATGACGATAGATGAAAGTGGTCGATTCCAACAATTTGTTGCTCGATATAAATGTATTAAAAATGAAGAAGCCACTTCAATCTTCAGAATACGTTAGTCGACCATTTATGAGAAATTTATTTGACCACATAAATATGTTTTAACTTTTCAAATGTATGTGTAATAATTTTATAAATGCATGTATAATATTTATTAAAAAGTGTATTATAAATATACTTTTATTATTTAATAAATTTTGTAATAATAAAATCATAATTTCTTTAAATTAATTATATACGAATAAATTATTTTGTTATTAAGGTTTTGATAACATAATTTAGAATATATTATTACAATTAAAATATAGAGTAATTATATGTTAAAAGTTAATAAATAAAAGAAGAGATTTTGACAATTTTTGTAAATAAAGAAAAAATAATATGCTAAGAATATACATTTTAAAGTAAAAATAGTGTGAAAATAATGGTGGGTTGAAGATTGTCCAATTTTTATATTATTTTTTATTTCAAATGTAAAATAAAAAATGGGGGTGGACGGAGATGGTCTTAGTTAGGGTTTCTTGAAAGTTAATTCATAAACCAATGCCAATTCAAGAAATTATCAACGAAAACAGTCAAAAGCTGTCCTTGAATTCCATCATCACTGGTTAGAAACCCAGAAATCGAACTCATAAACCAATTTCATTTGAAGTATTCCTCTCCAATTGTCTTTAAAAGATAAACTTAAGTCGGAAAACGACATAAAGAAAAATAGAAACTAACCATATTTTTGCAAAAAGTGATCATTGAAAGCCAGAACGCGAGGAAGAACTCCATCATCGTCATCGAGACTTAAAGGCTTAGATCTTGATTCTTGAAACATCGAAGAAAACTCTTTCATGTCCCCAAAGAACAATTTGTATTTGCTTCCATTGAAGCCTTGATTCCTCAGGTACTTCTCTAGCTTCTTTGGTCGTATCCACAAAATGTTTACCACCCGCCATGCACATAGTACAACTACTATAGCACATGTGATTGCCACTGTGTTTGTAACCGCATCCATCCTGTTTGGGAACGGAAAGCAATATTATTGTTTTTGGGAACGGAAAGCAATATTATTGTTGCGTGTAATCAGATATGTATACATTTATTATTTCGCTTATTTGAAGGGAAATTGAGTCAAAGACCTTACGCAGACATTGACCACTTTGATAGGTTTGTTTCTTGACAAAAATGCAATACTCAGAATTGGGACGGAGTGGCATACGCAATGACATAATATAATGGACGTTATCAATTTCCCCTTGTCTTGGTAACGTCTTCCATGTCCCCCTATTTTTGTCCATTACTTTCTGTTAATTGGACGTGTCAAAATACCAACATTTTACACATGCAAAAACATTCTATAATTGTCTCTGTACACGTGTCATATATTTAATTATAATCAAACGTTAGATTGGATCGCTTTTCTCATTAGATATTTGTTGTTAGATACCAAATATATCTGATTAGAGGAAGACAGTTAGATTGGATCGGTTTTCTCATTAGATATTTGTTGTTAGATACCAAATATATCTGATTAGAGGAAGACATAAATCATGTTTTCCAGTAATTCAATAGGGGAGTTAAGGTGAGTTCTCTCTTGTGTCCTTTCTGTAATTCAATAGACAAAGACATAAATCATGTTTTCCTGAGCTGCGAGGCGGTGTCGGATCTGTGGAGATGGATTATGGACTGGACGAAAATCTTCCAGCAACTCCCTTCGAGTATCTCGTGTTAAAGGATAGAGAAACAGATTTCTGAGTAATTTTGTATATTTCATTCATAATAGAACACTTACATAAATACACAGGGATTTACCCTTTACAGAAATAAAGTGCAGACAACAATTATTCAGTGGGAAACACAGGAAAGCATATATTGGATCTAAGTTGAGGGAATGATGGAAACTGACTCCACACTTATAAAACTATTTCTTTTAACACTTCCCCTCACGTTGAATAGTGGGATTTCCAAAATTCAACTTGACCAAACAATCGTTAAGAATTTTTCCATTTACAGCTTTTGTCAGAATGTCGGCTATCTGGTCTTTTGATTGAACAAATGGTAGTTCAATGATTCGAGCTTCTAGCTTTTCTTTGATGAAATGTCTGTCAACCTCCACATGTTTTGTTCGGTCATGTTGTACAGGATTTTCTGATATCTGAATAGCAGCTTTATTATCACACATAATTTTAATTGTTTCTTTACGGAAGAGACCAACTTCAGTGAGAAGTTTCCGTATCCATAGGGCTTCTGCGACTCCTCGTGCTATTCCCCTGAACTCTGCTTCAGCACTGGATAGGGATACTACATTTTGTTTCTTACTCCTCCATGTGACTAAATTTCCGCCAACTAAGGTGAAGTATCCCGAGGTTGATCTTCGATTTCCTTTGTCTCCTGCCCAATCTGCGTCAGTATAGATCTGGGTTTTTAGATTCCCGTTTGCTTTAAACAACACTCCATGTCCTAGTGTTCCCTTGAGATACCTGATAATTCTCCATACTGTCTCTATATGAGCGACCTGGGGTTGGTGCATAAATTGGCTAACTACCCCTACCGCATATGAAATATCTGGGCGGGTATGTGAGAGATATATCAATTTCCCCACAATTTGTTGGTATCTTTCCTTATCTGTTGATTGTGCCTTGTTGTCAATATATAACTTTTGGTTTGTTATCATGGGAGTTTCTGCAGGTTTGCAATCAATCATTCCAATTTCTGCTAATAGATCTAGGACATATTTTTTCTGGCAGATAAAAATCCCTTGTGTTGACCTTAAAACTTTAATTCCAAGAAAGTACTTCAGTCGGTCTAGGTCTTTCATCTCGAATTCTTGGAATAAGTTTTTTCTTAGTTTCGTCATTTCTTCATCATCATTTCCTGTAATTATCATATCATCAACATAGATAATTAAACATGTTATACGTTCATTTTTCCTTTTAAGGAATAACGTATGATCAGAGTTGCTTTGCTTGAAACCGTATCTTTTCATTGCTAAGGTAAATCTACCAAACCAAGCTCGAGGAGATTGCTTCAATCCATAGAGAGATTTCTTCAGGCGGCAAACTTCACCTGGTTTAAAATTCTTCGTGAAACCAGGAGGTGCTTCCATATAAACTTCTTCTTTTAGCTCTCCATGTAGAAACGCATTTTTAACGTCAAATTGATGTAGCGGCAATCCTTCATTTGACGCTATTGAAAAAAGAACTCTAATAGTATCAATCTTTGCAACTGGGGAAAAAGTCTCAGCATAATCAATTCCATAGGTTTGGGTATAGCCTTTGGTTACCAACCTTGCTTTGTATCTTTCAACAGTACCATCAGGTTTATGTTTTATTGTAAAGACCCATCGACATCCTACTGGTTTTTTTCGTTTGGAATAACACATTTTTTCCACGTGTCATTTTTTACTAAGGCTTCTATTTCAGTTTCCATTGCATTTCTCCAATTCTTTGTCTTCAAGGCTTGCTCCACGGTGGTTGGAATTTCGTCAGAGTATAGTGCAACATTGAAGGCCCTAGCTTCTTGAGTCAAGTTTTCTTTAGCCATATTTGCCAAAGGATATCTAGAACCTCGAGATTCTCTTTCCGGAGAATATCTTTTTGGTGGAATCCCTCTGTTAGTTCTTGGAGGTAACATATATCTTTCTATTGGTTATTCCTGTATTAATTCTTCTTGTTCTGTGGCAGTTTCATGATCAGGGGTAACAACTTCAACATGTTCAGAAGACTCAGGAGGAGTATGAAGAGACTGAGTGTTACATACCTCAGATGTCAGGTTGGGAGACTGATCTGGGATGGCACTAGAGTTAGGATTTGTATATTGTGTGGATGATTCATTTGTTGTTGTTGCCTGAACATACTCTAACCAACTTAGTGCGTCTGAACACTCTATCTCCCCCTGACCACTATGTTGGGAGGCATAATAGTATTCTGTTTCAAGAAAATCACAGTTCATAGTGGTGAACATGTGATGAGTCTTGGGATTATAACATCTGTATCCTTTTTGATTCACTCCATATCCGACGAATACACATTTTTCAGCACATGGATCAAGCTTATTTCGTTTAGACTTTGGTATATGAACAAAGGTAGTACACCCAAAGATCTTTGGTTCTAGCATAAGAAGTGAAGGAATTTTTACAAATTCTGATAGTATTTGTAGTGGAGTTTTAAATTTGAGAGTATGGGTTGGGAGTCGGTTTATAAGACATGTAGCTGTGGCAAGGGCTTCGGGCCAAAAAGATTTTGGAACTTTTGATTCGATTAAAAGAGCTCTTGTTATTTCTAACAAAAAACGGTTTTTTCTCTCAGCCACACCATTTTGTTCTGGGGTATGTGGACACGTAGTTTGATGAATTATTTCTTTTGATTGAAAAAATTGTTTCATAGAGGCGTTAACGAATTCTCCTCCATTGTCAGATCGAAAAATCTGAATATTTTTTTGAAATTGGGTTTGAATCATGGTATGAAACATAACGAATTTGTCAAGAACTTCAGATTTATTTTTTAAGAAATAAATCCATGTCATATGAGTGCAGTCATCTACAAACAACACAAAGAAACGAAGGTTTTATCCTCCGATGATTGGCGATGGATGTGACACCCCATTTCTACTGTTTGCAAATACTATGGTTTTTCATAAAATTTCATGAATACAAAAATACGGTTTATCAAAAACCGATTATTTACAAATTTAAAACTGTGGGTGTACAAATCTATATCAAAACTAACCATAGTAAGCAAGTAAGGATTTAACCTTAAGTCCAAAATAGGAGCTATATGGGCTCCACTCCAGCTAAACTTCATCCAATTATAGCATAGTATTTGACCTGGAATACATGGCATAAAAAAATACGTAAGACAATAATGTCTCGTGAGTTACATGAGTTTTAGACTCAAACCTTTAACTTCTTTACCAACTTATATAAAACTTATAACATAAACTTCTGTCAAATTTTTACATAAATATCATACTATACTTTTCACTTTTTGAAAACATTTCATAACCTTCTCCACAAAAATAACATCTTCCAAAACTTTATAATAAAAACATAGTACAACTCTGTACTTTTCAAGTAAACCATCTTTGACATACTTTACGAAAATAACATTGTTTTTACTTTATTTGACTGGTTTTATAAGCTTGCTGGATTTTTATACTTAGGGCTTTAATCACTATAAGTGATACCCCAAGTCTCTATGGCTAGAAAGAACGGATCAATCCTTACCATAGAAGTGCTGAGGCAATCTACTTCGCGATGGGGCTTGCCCCCAGTAGATCCCTTACCTAACCCGGGTAGGTTGGAACATAGTTCCTTTACTAACGCTGCTTGCTACAATTACCAGTCATAAAAAAAATACTTGCTGCTTGCTTAAACATTTCTCATATACATAACTTGTGGCTAGGTACCAAACTTCATCATATTATGTCTTTATGGCTATATGCCAAGTATAGCTTTCATCTTATAATAATCATACGTTTAAAACATATTTTTCTAACATACTAAGCTTTATGCCAAAACATGCTTTCCACATTTTATGGCTATATGCCATTCATACTCAAAAATATATACACTTTGTAACCAAAACATACTTTTTACACATCTTGTGGCTATATGCCATTCATATTTGAAAACACATATAATTGTAATCAAAATATACTTTCACATAATTTGGTTCTTAGACCAAAACATACTTTCACATAATTGGTTCATAGACCAATATACTATCATTTAACTTGACTTATAGTTCAAAACATAACTTCAAACATAGCATTATACTTTCATAAACGAATTGATAATAGTACTCTTGCATATAATGTCACATAAAAAGATTTTATAAGAAATCTTGAAAATACTTACTTGCCATGTACCCCAGAATGGGTAAAAATACTGCATGTACTCACCTCATGTATTGCTAGTAGTTTGGCTACACATTCCTTGTATATATACTCTTTTGATCCAATGATCATTTGTCACGAACCTATAATTACATGTTATACATTAATATTCATTATAACTGATTCTACAACTCATTAGAGTCCTTATGATACTAGTATAGATCATGGTTGGATAAAATCCTTAAAAACGGTTTTCATATTCATTTTATATATCTCCGGTGTACACGTATTGCTCTACAATGCCCTCGGAGAGTCGTATTCTAAATTTCATATTTTTCCAGGACTTTTCATACCATCATGGACTTGTATTTAAAGTTTGAAGTCATTTGGACATGTCTAGCATCAATTCCAAACTTTAAAAGTCCCTGATTAAACACACGACTCGTGCAAAATTAAGCCTAGAGGGAGCACGACTCGTGCATGCATTAAATAGCAACATACTTTGAAGTGCAGGGGGAGCACGACCCGTGCCAAAAGAGCACGACCCGTGCTCTTTCTGGGCAACATTTTATTGCCTCGGCTTTGCACTGTAGCAGTCCGATTTTTGTCCAATATTTCACTAGTTTCACATATTAAGTTCTTTATGACCTACTTAATCGTTTTAGACTCATTTCAGGACCAATCTTTGAAACAAGTCTTTTAAGCATGGAATCACTGATTCCTTCAAAATTCCACAAAAACCCGTTTTTGACATTTTTGGTCCAAAAATCCAAATTTCTGAAATTAATCACTTAGGATTGTCTTAATACATCCTAAGTGATCATTTGGACTTAGAAAAACCATAAAAACTAGTTTTGATCTTGCAAACCCATGAATTAGGGTTCTTGGGCAAAATCACAATTTCTTGAATTTCAACATGTTCAACTACTAGAACATGTGAAATTGATGATTCTGAGCAAGATGATAACATTAGACTCATGATCTCTGGAAAATCAGAAGTTGAGAATCAATTCCCGTTCAAGATTTTTGAGTTCAAAGACTAGATTATTACCTCTTAGAGCTTGGAATTAGTAATTCCAAAGCTTTTTCCTTTGATTCCTTTGAAGAACTTCCAAGCCTTCTTCTCCTCCCGTGCTCTCCCTCTCGTTCTCTCTAGCCTTCTCTGGAAAATTCCACTGATTTCTGAACATAGAGAGTAATAACTCTCTTATTTTATATTTAAAATTTTTATAATTTAGTTGCACTTTAGTCCCTTGGTTTCTAGCTTTTCTACAAAAATGGTCCTAAGACCCATAATCTTGCAACAATGTTCCATTAACTTCCAACTTGTCATTTTCTTAACATTTTTGGTCATTTTCATGTCAAATGACCATTTTGCCCTTTTTGGTCAAATTTCACTATTCACACGGTAAAACTCCAAATTTTACATAAACTTTTATTTCTTACATTATTGTTTCACAAGTACATATTATCTTACATAATGGTCTTATTCGTGGATCAAAAGACCATTTTACCCTCCTTATGGTAAAATGACCAAATTACCCTTTTTCACTATTTTTCTCCAAACTTCTTGGAAATTTTGCTATAATTCCCAATAAATTATTTTAAGACTTTCAATATATTTTAACCTTTCTCTTATTTATTTTCTCGAATATAAATTCAAGATTTTTGGGTCGTTACAATGGACCCCATACATCGGAATGAATTAAGGAGAAAGGAACATCAACCCTGGTGTTATTTGGTTTGAATGTTTGTCTATGACTTTTGGCTAACACACATGTTTCACACACCGATAGTCTTTTTGAAGGAAATAACTTAGGAAATAGAGTATGTAAATAACCCGTAGACGGATGACCCAATCTTCTGTGCCATAACCATGCTTCTCTTTCTGTGGTTCCATGAGCTATCATCACAGTACCATTTTGAGTCACCTCATCCACATAATACAATCCTTGTTTCTCAGTGCCACGTCCAATGATCGCCCCCGTCCTGATATCCTGTAAGATACAAAAAGTTGGATGCATTAGAACTGAGCCATTTAGTTCTTTTGTAACATGACTTATTGATAACAGGTTTTGAGACAGAGATGGGACATAGAGGCAATTAGAGAGTTTTATCATAGGAGAAAACTCAATTGTTCCTCCTTGTTTAACTTCCATTTTTTCACCATTTGCAGTTTGTATAAGCGCTTTTCGAGGTTTACATAATGAAATAAAATCTGATACTTCATAAGTCATGGTGTCGGTGGCCCCGCTGTCAAGTATCCAAGTTTTATCTCGTATATTATCACAAGGAAAAATTATATGTGCACTTCCTCTATTTTGTGGATCATTTTTGCAGTTTTTTAAACCTTTCTCTATATAGGGAACAAGAGAATAAACTTCAGGGGTTATTTCTGACATTTCCTTTTTTCCAGGGTCAAAATCGATTTTTATAGTTTTAGGGTTAAAAATCGGGAACTCCTCATTCCCTTTACCTGCTTCTGCATTTTTATTGGAGCTTCCCTCCTCTCTCGATTCCGCATCTACGCCTCCAAATCCGTCGAAGATCCCATAGCCGTTCGAAGCAGCGTTTATGTTTTTCACGGTGTCGGAGATGCTCTCGTCTGGATTGGCCACTTGTTTCGGTGGATTTGAAGCTCTCGTCGCCGCAGCAATTACGCCGGATTTGAAGCTCTTGTCGCTGTTCGGAGCGGCGCCTCTGTTGCTCACGGCGGCGGAGCTTGTACGGTTTGGACCGATCGTTTGATGTGGCGAGGGTGTGGGTCGGTATTGATGGTGGCGATGTGGGTCGGAGATGTGGGTCAGAGATGAGGGAGATGTGGGTCGGTTTTTAGATCCTGCTGCTAATTCTCCAAAGCCACCATAGCTACCGTCACCGTCGATGGTGGCACTGATGTTGCCCACGGTGGCGGAAGCTTTACCTCGTCCCCCTCCATCTTGTCCGATGGAAGCTTTACCCTTTTTGTGCCCGTCGATCCACCACTCGGGGTACCCGACAAGTTTGAAGCATTGCTCCTTGGTATGTTTCATCATCCCGCAGTGCTCACACTTTAGGTGTGTTTTATCTTCTTTGCGAAATCGGTTCCCTTTTGAAAAATACTCTGGTCGACGGTTACCTTTTGAGGCAAATCCACCTCCACATGAATTGGAGGTAAGTAATCCCATGGCTAACCCTTGCGGTTCATTTGAAACAGTTCCCAAAATATTTTGGTGAGCCGCTTCTTTTCGGACAGCAGAGTAAGCCGCTTTGGCGGTTGGTAGAGGATCCCATCGGAGGATATCTCTTTTAACAGAATCATATTTCCGATCAATGGCATTTAAAAATTGAAAAAGTTTTTGGTTAGACCTGATTCGGGTGTAAGTTTGAATGTCTTCTGGACATTTCATTGGATTTGGATCGATTCTTTTTATTTCTCCCCATATTCCTTGTAAAATGATCCAAAAGTCTTCAAGTGAAGCATTATCTTGTTTAAATTCATTTGCTTTTACATGGAGATTTGTAGCTTGTCTTTCCCGCTGCTGTAAGTGACCACCAAGGCATCCCAGAGTGATTTTTCTGTGGGATACTCGGTCAGGTTGCTTGCAAGTACTGGTTCTATGTTTTGTATTAACCATGAAAAAATGACTAGATCATCTTGCTCCCACTGCTCGAATTTTTCATCAGTTTGATCTGGATGATTTGAAGTTAAGTGGGATAAGAGGGTCTTTGATTTTCCGCCTATGGCAACCAGAATCATCCGGGTCCATAGAGCGTAGTTTTGGCTATTGAGTTTGAGGTTGATTTGTAGGCTGTCAGATAATTTGGGGTTTTGTGGTTGGGAACTCCTGATCAGATTTGCTAGTTGTATAGCCAGATCTGTATTTGAATTATCACCTAACATTTTGGTAGGTGATGAGTTGGTTGTGGATCTTAACACCGCTCTGATACCATGTTAAAGGATAGAGAAACAAATTTCTGAGTAATTTTGTATATTTCATTCATAATAGAACACTTACATAAATACACAGGGATTTACCCTTTACAGAAATAAAGTGCAGACAACAATTATTCAGTGGGAAACACAGGAAAACATATGTTGGATCTAAGTTGAGGGAATGATGGAAACTGTAACGCCAAGACACTCTTTTTATGTAAATATGATAAAAAGGGTAAATTGGTCATTTTACCTTAGAAGGGTAATTTGGTCTTTTGGACAAAAAAGGATTTGATTTGTAATAATATTTTGATTTTTGGACTTAAAATGTTATAAACATAAGTTTTTGTCATAAAATTTGACAAGTGTGGCAAAAGTATAAGAAATGAAAGTTTTATGTCATAAAACTTGATTATAGTGCCAAAAGTTCAAGAAAATGAACTTAGGGACTAAAAATGTAAATCTGGAAAATATAAAAAGGGAAATACCTCCATTAATGTTGGCTGAAAATTTTAGCAGCATCGGGAGGAGTCTTGAAGGTGCAATTTCTGCAGAGATCATGGAATTGAAGCAGGAAATTGGAATCATAGCTTGGAATTGGTGATTCCTAAGTTAAACAAGGTTAGTAAAAAAGTTCTAACCTAAGTTTTGTGTGTATTCTTGATTTGGTTCTTGGGTTGAATTGAAACTGAAATTTCAGTTATGAATCATGTGGTTTAAGTGGCTAATACTTCCAATAAGTCATTAGTTAAGAATATAACTTAAGAACATGGAAGTAGATTGCTATTCTTGAGAATTTGCAATTTTGATCAAGAACTTTAATTCCTGCATTTGATTGATTGAGTTTGTTTCATTGGATTAAAACCTTGTATTAATGGAGGGTTTTAGTCAGGGAACAAACCCCATATGATTAAGAACTGGATTAAGGACTTAAATTGTCAAAACTGCATGCTACAGTGCCAAATCGCGACTGGTCTGGAACCCTGCCCAGGCGCAAGGCGCGGTGCGCCCATATACTGGCGCGGTGCGCCCACTTGACAGGGGGTTTTGGAATTTGGAATTCGATGCTAGGCTTATCCGATTGACCTGAAATTTTAAACATAGGTCTAATATGTTGTGAAACTTCATGGAAAATTATCGGAATACGAATACGACCTCCCGAAAGTACTGTAGTAGAATACGCGTATTTCGGGAAGTGTATTAAATTTTTATAATGATTGTTATTGCTCAAAAATGATTGGAAATGGTCCCCAATTGTATTGTATAGGACTCTTGTGTAGTAGAGTCAACTGAAATGGTTATTAACCTATTATTATTTGGTATATAAATGAATATATAGGTACGGGATAAATGGTTGTGGTGCACGCAAAAGCAAGAAACAACCGGAATCAAATGCAGCTAGCATCCAGGTGAGTAATCTCACTGATATCATATATGATATATGATGATTGAATTGTTACAGATTTGAAACTGCTTTGGGGGACAAAATTGACAGTTGACAGATGCCTTTGAAAAGACAATACCAGATAAGCCGTGAGTCTACGATAGACAAGAACGGAGCTGTGAGTCAATGATACGACAATACCAGATAAGCCGTGAGTCTGAGAAAGACAAGAACGGAGCTGTGAGTCAATAAATGAATAAACAATGCGACAATACCAGATAAGCCGTAAGTCTACAATAGACAAGAACGGAGCTGTGAGTCAGTAAAAAGACAATACCGGGTAAGCCGTGAGTCAATGACATGACAAGAACGGAGCCGTGAGTCTAGGCAAAAGCGGGACAAACTCGTGACTCGTGAGCCATAAATGATTTTAATATTTGACTTTAAGTCCAAATAGTGCGGTCTTTTGACTATGATACATGGTTATTGAGCCCAGCTGGTACGGCCTTTGGGCTATGACGTGTATATTGAAAATGTCCTGGTACGGCTTACATAGCCATGACATATGGTGCGGCTTAGATAGCCATAATATATGATGCAGTCCATTGTGACTAAGAAACATGGGACAAAAATGGTTAGACATGAATATATATGCAAATAACTGACGTGGCTTGATTATTACAGGTTACTGTGATTCAGCCTGTAAGGCTACAGATTAGGATGTCAAATCCTAGGAGATATGTGGTCAGCCAGTAAGGCTAGGAGTTTGGATTCGATATCCAGACAGATATATGATTGTATTTTTATACGTGTTATTTGCAAAAATGATTACTCACTGAGCTTTGTAGCTCATACTGTTTGTTAAATGTCCCTGCAGGTTAGCATAACCCTGGTAAGGGTAAGGATAAAGTCTGTGACTCAAGAAGTGGACTTGTAGATGCTTTCAGTAGCAGCCCGGGTTATAAGGAGGTTATTATATTTGTATACTCCTTGATACGCTTGTACCCGTTTTTCTTAAAATATACCCCTTTGTTTATGGTTTTAAGTACTGAAACCTATGTTTTAAATGAAAATTTTTCAGGGGTGTTTTGTTTTAAAAGCCGGGTGTTACAAGTTGGTATCAGAGCCGTGGTTTAAGTGAACTAGGTGTCTATAGAGTAGATTCCTGGACTTAAACCTTGAAATAGTAGACATGACGTATAGTTAGGTGTATATAAGTTGTTATTATACATATATAACCTAACTGGTGCTGACTTCTAACGTATAAGAAGTATGAGCAGCGAATCTTATTTGGAGGAATTTAGGGCGTGCAACTTTAAGAAGTGAACCAGCCCTTTCTCAAGGCTCCATTGAACGAGGGGCAACGAGACAAGTAGCAGAAAATCCACATGGCAAGCAACAGTAGTTGCTGTGGTCAGAAAAAGAAATTTGGGTGCTCACCCTGACTGATATTCAAGATGAAAGAAAAGTAGCTGAGACTACAAGAAAAGCAGAAAAAGATTAGTGGACGCTTCAGAAGAAGTTACCACAAACTGGGTCCAACCTTAAAGGGAAGGGACCAAAACAGAGCAACTATGTATTGTGAGAAGTACAGGAAAAGCACTAAGAAATTAGTAGAGTTGAGACTCTACCGTTGAAATGCTGAAATTGTAGGAAAAGGGAGCATATTGCTCGAGTTTGTTGTATGGAACAGAAGTGTTTCCAGCGTGGAATTATAGATCACTTTCTTATGAAATACTCACATGCTAAATGTGGAGTGACGGGTGATGAACCCAGGAAAGAACGGGGAGGAAAGAAAGAAGAAACGAATGGTCGAAAAGGACCAGTGATACCATGAGCATTCCAGCAGACTGTGGAAAAAGCTCGTGAGTAGACTGATATGGTCTCAAATATAATTGTTTTGAATATACTCCCCGTATACGTTATATTTGATCCATGGAGCTATGCTTTGAATCGGTGACTTTGATATTTTGTCTGAATATTTCATCAACGATTATGGATGAAATTTTGGAATTGGCTATAGCAGATAGCAAAGATGTTCAAGATATTGAACACCTGGAAGGTAGTCTGCCTAGGATTTACGGGACCATTTTTCCCTATAAATCTGAAGCCGATGACTACCAATGAATGTGAAGAAATTGTGCATATAAATTGGTTAGCAATGAAAGATGCTAACATGAATTGTAGAAAAATGGGCATTATGGTTCAAAAATCAGAAATGAAATGGATGAAAATCCACGATAAATAACCGTTGTTAAGAATACCGGTTATTTTCCTTTGCTTAAACTCGGAAAAGAGTTAGTAAAGGAAGGATGTTTTAGTTAGCATATGCAGTATTTGCCAAGCTAAATAAAGCGGTGACAGAAGGGTAAAACTTTAAATAAATTTTCGGATGTTTCTTTTGAAAAGAATTTCCAAGATTTCTGCCAGATTGGCGAGAAGAGTTTATGATTAAACTGATTTTGAGAGCCGTTTCTGTTATTTAGGCTCTATATTGATTAGCCTTTGCAGAGATGGCAGAGTGGTAAAACAATTAGAAGAAATTGTTTTTGGAATTGGGGTCTCATATGACCGAATGTGTCATCGTGTGGAGCCCTATTGACACGCCTAGGTCGTCGTGCGGTCAAAAATAAGAGAAAAATACCTAACACACACTAGTACAGTGGTAGTCAGGGTCGATCCGCAGGAGTTACGTGGTTAGGACAAGACGATAGATTACCAACTGTAGTGTCACTCTACAGTCAGCGGTATTGTTTCTACTTTGCCAAAAACCAACTAAAAACACAATTCCAAGACCAATGCCAAAAACCAAATCAAACATGAACTAACTAAACCAAACCAAATCCTAGACTAATGTTACTTACTGAAATCAGAAACTAAGTCCAAAATCCAGAAGCAACAAACATTTCCAAACACATCAACAAGCATTCAAACATCCAAAATACCGAAAATTGCAAATAAACCATAAACCGAATGATTAACTTTTATAAATCCAAATCAAACATCAAACTAATATCCAAACACTCAAATATCATATCTAACTACTGACTAATGCTACTGAAATCAGAAACTATAAATCTAAACAAACATCAAGTAATCGATGGAAATCCCGATTGCGGAATACCTCGATACCGAGTTGATAAAATAAGAGAAAAACTAAATAACTAACCAAAATGTTGATTCCCACTGAAAAACTGACGAAATAGTGCCTTCGGATCCCTCCTTCGCGTCCCAGGATGAGTGAAAAGTCGGACGGGACTCCGGTATTTATAGTTGTGCGAAATTAGGGTTTCCGCGTCGCGGCTATATAAAATCCGCGGCGCGCGTGTTGCCTTATCCCGCAATCTCGGAATTCAAAAACGAATATTTTATCCGGTCGCGAGATAGCGGCGCTATCTCAAGAAATAGCGGCTCTATTGCCGATAGCGGCTCTATCTCAAGAGATAGCGCCTCTATTTCTGTCAGGTCCAACTTTTTGCCTTTTTCGCTCCACAACTTCTCCAGAATTGCACTAAAACCCCTGCATTTTCACTAAAAACATTTCCAAGCACTTTGGCACAAAAATAAGTGATATTAGCCAATTAATAATGATAAATTAACTAAAACACGGCTAAACAACGCCTAAAATACTTGATATTACTAGGCGTTGTCAAACACCCCACACTTGTGCCTTGCTTGTCCCCAAGCAAGAGAGTTTTTAACAGATTTTAACTAAGACTCAAACAATTTCTGACTGTGTTCAGTTTCAAAGCTTATTGCCTCATGAGTTAGAGTGAAATAGTTCGTGAAAATCTAATTAGAATGTTCTTTGGAATTCATGGCTTTCTAGAGAACCCTTGATTACAAACTTTCTATCCACAATGAAGTGTACTTACTCGTTCAGATTCTAAAGGCCATTAAGGAATTGTCCATGAGTTTCGATGCTGTCCGTGTAACGAGCTTTCAGAAATACCATCCCAGACTAGACGATCTTAGGTGGTAAGGTGCATAAATGCCTTTTTCGAGGCCACCCTTTTCGGACCTACCGGCTCGAACAACAAAGGCCACTGATTGACAGTCCCTTCCTAAATTCCAATCCTAAAATACTCCAATCTTCTAACTTCTAGAAAACTTATTTGACTAAACAAATAGCATGCTAACAATTAAACAGTATTTCTTGAAAAATATCAATGCTAAAACATTCAGAAACTATTCATTTCAAAATTACAATCTATTAAAAATTTTGAAAAATTGCTAAATTTTTTGAAAATTGATCATTTTGCAAAAATTTCAAAAATACTCTTTCGACCGTCCACACCCCACACTTAAAACCGTACAACGCCCTCGTTGTACAAAAAATGATTTCAAAACTAGGGAGAAAGAGTTACCCCTTAGGAACGGCGAATTACTTGATTGTCGGGATCAAACTGTAACAGGGTCGATTGTTCACGTCATTCACGATGAAATCCGGGAGTCTGGGCGCAGCAGTAAACACGCCGGCATAACACGAGTGTAGGGGTACGGTGACCCCACACTTGCGTTATGCAACTCCATCAGTCGGTGCAGCAGTCACAATTTGGCAAGATGCTATTCACACTAACAAAACACATTAAAAAAATAAAAGTTGCAAAATACAAAAGAAGATTACACATTGCGAGTTGTTGTCCTTGCTGATTCTCCGTCTCCGCGATGCTAGAGTGACAAGATTGCGTCGCGTAGATGCTATGAGATCCAGTGTCAATCGATCAAGGTTGAAGATCTGCAGCGCCAAAATGAAGATGTCCGTGTCGCGAGTATGCGCGAAAAGCCCCTGTGCATCGAGTCTCTCCTCGACCCGCGTCGCGGTTTGATGATGTTGGCCGCGCGTGTGTGCATTGTTTTGTTTTTTCTTTCGAATCCCTCATGCTCACCCCACACTTGGGTCATACCGTATCGCACTCAACAATGATTATCTTCAATGATATTTTGACCAAAAATAAAAATGGAAATAAAAATAATTATCGAAAATCGGGTTGCCTCCCGAAAGCGCTTCTTTGTTCGGTCTTTTAGCTGGACCGCCTTTCCATGGCTACGGTGGATCGTATGCCATTTCTCTCCATTGAATTTCAGTCACCACCGTCCCTTCGTTGATTCCATACTCCAATTTCCCCGGGTCAAATGGTTTGCCGGTTCCTCTGCTGCTGCCCAGTTTCCGTTTCCAGCTGATTTCCCGCTAGTGCTTGAAAGTAGCTTTGAACCTCCAAGCTCGGTCCTTTCTTCTGCACCTCTTCAAAGTCAAGGGTTTGACATGAAGCGTGCCTAGCGCTACCCCCAATATTTGTTTTGTAGATTTCATTTTGCCAGTGTACCACGTGCCATCTTCAGTTTGCAATTTTGGCTTGCAATGCCAGTAAATATTTTCCAATCGACTAGGATTGAAAAGCAACATATCAGGATGCTTCCATGTCCTCATCAATGGTATTGATCACATCTAGTTTTCCATTCAGGAATGGATCATGAGTGCCAAAGAAATCATGTTTATTATTTTCAAAGACCAACTCGTTGGCATCATCTTCTTGATCATCGTCCAATAGGTGGATCGGGACCAAGAGTGAGCGACTAGTTTGATCTAGTGGTGGTACAAAGTCACCCATCACCAGATCCTTACTTTCAAAATGCTCAAAATTTTCAAAATTTTTAGGAATTGTTGGGCTGGGGTCTGTACTGTCACTTACAGCCTCCTCCACAACCTCCTCATCAATCAAATCGTCTGGTGATGGTATGGATTCACTCATCACCAGCTCGACATTATCAACATTTTCAAAAATATCAAAAACATCAAAAGCTGTTGAGTCAGAGGTAGCATTGTCACCTACAACCTCTTCCTCAACAACATTTTTGACCCTCTTAGTGGTCTCTTGACTTTCCCACGGTGTATGCCCTTCCATCACATATTCAGGTGATGCAAGTTCACACACATTATCATTGGTATAAAAATCACTCACCTCCGGTTCTGGCGGAGGTGGTGAACATTTCCAACTTTCCTCTAACCTATCTAAAGAAGCTTGCACTTTTTCAAGAGCTTCAGCCTGGTCCTTCTGCTCATGGTAGTTGTTATACATGAATACCCAAAGTTGGGCCCAAGTTACAGAATTATCAAACTGAGATGACTCCTCGGTCCGCCATCCATTGTCATCGAATGATCCATTGTAGGAATCATCCTCAGGTGTCGATCGGATTCCCATAATCTTCATAATACTGATCCGGGTACATGTAATCGCCCATTATGAAGACGTATACATACCAAAAATCAACAAATCAAACATCAAAAGAAACAACCCTACTGATCGTCTATCCAAGCGCACAACTCCCCGGCAACGGCGCCAAAATTTGACACGCCTAGGTCGTCGTGCGGTCAAAAATAAGAGAAAAATACCTAACACACACTAGTACAGTGGTAGTCAGGGTCGATCCGCAGGAGTTACGTGGTTAGGACAAGACGATAGATTACCAATTGTAGTGTCACTCTACAGTCAGCGGTATTGTTTCTACTTTGCCAAAAACCAACTAAAAACACAATTCCAAGACCAATGCCAAAAACCAAATCAAACATGAACTAACTAAACCAAACCAAATCCTAGATTAATGTTACTTACTGAAATCAGAAACTAAGTCCAAAATCCAGAAGCAACAAACAGTTCTAAACACATCAACAAGCATTCAAACATCCAAAATACCGAAAATTGCAAATAAACCATAAACCGAATGATTAACTTTTATAAATCCAAATCAAACATCAAACTAATATCCAAACACTCAAATATCAGATCTAACTACTGACTAATGCTACTGAAATCAGAAACTATAAATCTAAACAAACATCAAGTAATCGATGGAAATCCCGATTGCGGAATACCTCGATACCGAGTTGATAAAATAAGAGAAAAACTAAATAACTAACCAAAATGTTGATTCCCACTGAAAAACTGACGAAATAGTGCCTTCGGATCCCTCCTTCGCGTCCCGGGATGAGTGAAAAGTCGGACGGGACTCCTGTATTTATAGTTGTGCGAAATTAGGGTTTCCACGTCGCGGCTATATAAAATCTACGGCGCGCGTGTTGCCTTATCCCGCAATCTCGGAATTCAAAAACGAAGATTTTATCCGGTCGCGAGATAGCGGCGCTATCTCAAGAAATAGTGGCTCTATTGCCGATAGCGGCTCTATCTCAAGAGATAGCGCCTCTATTTCTGTCAGGTCCAACTTTTTGCCTTTTTTGCTCCACAACTTCTCCATAATTGCACTAAAACCCCTGCATTTACACTAAAAGTGAAAAGTCTGAGTGGTAGAAAGACCACATGTAACTTTTCAAAGGTTGAAATAAACCTTATGTGAAGCTCCGGTGTTAGCATTATTGCTAAGCGGAGAAGATAATTTGTTTTATAGAAATGCATCCAGAGTTGATTTTGGATACATGATATTGCAGTAGCAATTATGATTTTGATATTGAAGCTTTGAAGACACTACTTATGTGGTGTAAAACTTACTGTTTATACGAAATCATATAAGTTTGAGGTACTTAATTGATTAAAAAGGAAGCTGAATATGAGATAGTAAAGATAGATGGGTTACATAAAGATTTCGGTTATGAAATCTTGTACCATCTCGAAAAGGCAGATGTGGCTATAAATGCCTTGAATTGAAAAGACTATTCTTTGAAAGATACAACCACATGCATGAGTGTGGCGAATTGATTACCTGAGTTGATTCGGGTAGCACAAAAAGAAATGTGCAGGTCTGAAAACGTGAAAAGTGAATGAATGATTAGCTATCGAAATAAGCTAGTTAGAAACTCACGGCGATTGAAAAAACCCTTGGTGGTTGTGTATATGAGTTCCAAAGCAAAGTGAGATATGAAATTTACCCTTAAAAGATGTAAATTGGGGTAGATATGCAAAATGTCTGGGGCAGTACCAAACTGTGTAGGATAATAGAACCTATGCATTGGTGGCCAAGACTAAAGAAAGACATTGAAAGACATGTGAAAAGTGTTTGACTTGTGTGCAAGTAAAGTCAAACAAGTAGAAGCATACGAAGAAATTTACCCGTTGTTGGTCCCAGAAAAGAAATGGGACGATATTATATTATAGACTTTGTAATAAAGTCTTCGTAAGTACCACATGGGTATTACACCATATGGGTAATTGTTGACTGGTTTATGAAACCAGTGCATATTTTTACCGACCAGTGATAAAAATCAAGATCGAAAAGTTACAAAAAGCTAAATAGATAAAGTAATTTGTCGACGTGAGTTATCGGCACGGATTGTATCAGGCCGAGATAATAGAATTATTCGTTGATTTTGACATAAATTTCAAGAATAATTAGCTCAAAAGTACTAGTAAGTACTGTATAAGATTTGCAGATTGATAAACAAGGTGAAATAGTGACGCAGACTTTAGAAGATATGCTTGAAATTTTCACAACAGACCTTGGTGGAAGATGAGAAGATCGTCTATCTTTGGTAGAAACCGTAGATAATGACAGCTTTGTACCAGCATCCAGATGGTTCGTATAATGCATAGTATGAAGTATCGTGTTGCACGCCGATTTGCTAGACTGAAGTTGGGGAAAAGCCGTTGGCTAGGTCCTAGAATGTGGTACAAGTTAAAAAGAAGACTTGACGAATACGAGAAATTTGAAAATGGCTAATAATTAGCAAAGGTGGTATGTGGATCACTGAATAAAGACCGTTAAAATTACAAGTGTGGAAAGATGATGGTACTCAAAGTAAACCTTTGGGAAGATTAAAATCTGTTTGGGACGAAAAGAAAGTTAAGTCCTCATTTATTGGACCTTTCCATATGTCCCAAAGATTTAGAATTGTGGTTTATTAATTGAAGTTTCTTGATGAACATCAAGATACTCATAATGTTTTCCATGTGTTCCAACTGCGGAAAACATTGCATGATGAATATCTCTTGCTGAAAGAGAAGTAGATGAGAAATTGAGGTACCCGGGACAACCCAAGAAGGTGTTTGACCGGAAGATAAGACAGTTGCGAAATAAGAAGACTAGTATGGTAAAAGTGCTTTGGCAATACCATGAATGTTTCCATGTGTTCCAACTTGTTTGTATGATTTCGGGGACGAAATCTTTTGAAGGAGGGGAGAATTTGTAACGCCAAGACACTCTTTTTATGTAAATATGATAAAAATGGTAAATTGGTCATTTTACCTTAGAAGGGTAATTTGGTCTTTTGGACAAAAAAGGATTTGATTTGTAATAATATTTTGAGTTTTGGACTTAAAATGTTATAAACATAAGTTTTTGTCATAAAATTTGACAAGTGTGGCAAAAGTATAAGAAATGAAAGTTTTATGTCATAAAACTTGATTATAGTGCCAAAAGTTCAAGAAAATGAACTTAGGGATGAAAAATGTAAATCTGGAAAATATAAAAAGGGAAATACCTCCATTAATGTTGGCTGAAAATTTTAGCAGCATCGGGAGGAGTCTTGAAGGTGCGATTTCTACAGAGATCATGGAATTGAAGCAGGAAATTGGAATCATAGCTTGGAATTTGTGATTCCTAAGTTAAACAAGGTTAGTAAGAAAGTTCTAACCTAAGTTTTGTGTATATTCTTGATTTGGTTCTAGGGTTGAATTGAAACTGAAATTTCAGTTATGAATCATGTGGTTTAAGTGGCTAATACTTCCAATAAGTCATTAGTTAAGAATATAACTTAAGAACATGGAAGTAGATTGCTATTCTTGAGAATTTGCAATTTTGATCAAGAACTTTAATTCCTGCATTTGATTGATTGAGTTTGATTCATTGGATTAAAACCTTGTATTAATGGAGGGTTTTAGTCAGGGAACAAACCCCATATGATTAAGAACTGGATTAAGGACTTAAATTGTCAAAACTGCATGCTACAGTGCCAAATCGCGACTGGTCTGGAACCCTGCCCAGGCGCAAGGCGCGGTGCGTCCATATACTGGCGCGGTGCGCCCAAACCCTGGCGCGGTGCGCCCACTTGACAGGGGGTTTTGGAATTTGGAATTCGATGCTAGGCTTATCCGATTGACCTGAAATTTTAAACATAGGTCTAATATGTTGTGAAACTTCATGGAAAATTATCGGAATACGAATACGACCTCCCGAAAGTACTGTAGTAGAATACGCATATTTCGGGAAGTGTATTAAATTTTTATAATGATTGTTATTGCTCAAAAATGATTGGAAATGGTCCCCAATTGTATTGTATAGGACTCTTGTGTAGTAGAGTCAACTGAAATGGTTATTAACCTATTATTATTTGGTATATAAATGAATATATAGGTACGGGATAAATGGTTGTGGTGCACGCAAAAGCAAGAAACAACCGGAATCAAATGCAGCTAGCATCCAGGTGAGTAATCTCACTGATATCATATATGATATATGATGATTGAATTGTTACAGATTTGAAACTGCTTTGGGGGACAAAATTGACAGTTGACAGATGCCTTTGAAAAGACAATACCAGATAAGCCGTGAGTCTACGATAGACAAGAACGGAGCTGTGAGTCAATGATACGACAATACCAGATAAGCCGTGAGTCTGAGAAAGACAAGAACAGAGCTGTGAGTAAATAAATGAATAAACAATGCGACAATACCAGATAAGCCGTAAGTCTACAATAGACAAGAACGGAGCTGTGAGTCAGTAAAAAGACAATACCGGGTAAGCCGTGAGTCAATGACATGACAAGAACGGAGCCGTGAGTCTAGGCAAAAGCGGGACAAACTCGTGAGCCATAAATGATTTTAATATTTGACTTTAAGTCCAAATAGTGCGGTCTTTTGACTATGATACAGGGTTATTGAGCCCAGCTGGTACGGCCTTTGGGCTATGACGTGTATATTGAAAATGTCCTGGTACGGCTTACATAGCCATGACATATGGTGCGGCTTAGATAGCCATGATATATGATGCAGTCCATTGTGACTAAGAAACATGGGACAAAAATGGTTAGACATGAATATATATGCAAATAACTGACGTGGCTTGATAATTACAGGTTACTGTGATTCAGCCTGTAAGGCTACAGATTAGGATGTCAAATCCTAGGAGATATGTGGTCAGCCAGTAAGGCTAGGAGTTTGGATTCGATATCCAGACAGATATATGATTGTATTTTTATACGTGTTATTTGCAGAAATGATTACTCACTGAGCTTTGTAGCTCATACCGTTTGTTAAATGTCCCTGCAGGTTAGCATAACCCTGGTAAGGGTAAGGATAAAGTCCGTGACTCAAGAAGTGGACTTGTAGATGCTGTCAGTAGCAGCCCGGGTTATAAGGAGGTTATTATATTTGTATACTCCTTGATACGCTTGTACCCGTTTTTATTAAAATATATCACTTTGTTTATGGTTTTAAGTACTGAAACCTATGTTTTAAATGAAAAATTTTCAGGGGTGTTTTGTTTTAAAAGCCGGGTGTTATAGAAACTGACTCCGCACTTATAAAACTATTTCTTTTAACATCTCGGACCTTGTTCTCAAGATCGTTCAACAGGAGCCTAACAGGAAATGTTTGAAGTTGATACTTTCTTTAGTTTATGCTACGTTGTGGTTCATTTGGAAAGCGAGGAATAATTTGGTTTTCAAGAATGAAAGGCGGGCGTGGTCGATGATTGCTGATGATATTAGTGTTAGTACATTTAATTGGATTAAGAATAGAGGAAAAATGTTTAGTCTTGATTGGTATGCTTGGTGCAACTCTCCTATGTCTATTGTTCATTGTTTGTAGTCCTGAGCTGCTCGCTTAGGCTGTTGTTGTTTTTGGTATTTAATATATTCTTGTTGTTGCGGTTCAAAAAAAAATTGATATCCATCCCTTTTTCATCCAATTATAGTCACAATATAAAAATAAAATTTGATAAAAATTATCTTAAAAACAGACATTTCAAATAATAAAAATATATGAATTAATAAATTTATGTCGAATTAAATTGGATAATGATCGGATTATAATTAAATATATTTAATATAATTAGATATTCAATTAAATTGGACCCGTTTGTTTTTCATTATCAACCAACAACCAACCAATCCAATTTAATTATTGAAATATCAAAACTAATCCAATCCAACTACAATTGGATATCAGATGTATCTCAATCGGTTTTAATTAGATTGAACAGTTTGAATTGGATCGTTTTGTTTATGCAGACCTCTGATGGCAAAGTAAATTATTGAGATTCATGTCTAGCGGCAACGAATCTGAACCGTAAATTATTGAGACTAGTCGCTAAATAAACTGTTTCGTTAAATTGGCCACCAACATACAGTAAAACCTCTATAATTTAATACTCGATAAATTAATAACCTCGATAAAATTAATAATTTGTCCGGTCCCAACTTGGGATCAGTACAAAATTGGACCCCAATCGATAAAATGATAAAATAATAATTTTTTTGAAATCACAATGTAAATATATTGGTCCCAATGAAGCTATAAATTAATAATTACTAGAATATTTCAAAATTCGTGAATTATCTAGTAAAAGATGAATCTATAGTCACTTGTTTTTTTGTGAACTTCAAATCTATATTGAGGTCATCTTTAAATCCCACAATTGCACGTCGTAACATTCATTATTTTCGCCTCGATAATCCAACAACTCATTCACATCCATTTTGTGCTGGTAATGCATTCACGTAATCAAGTTCTCAAGCTCACGAATGTGCATCCTTGGTGATCTCTGTGATACTCACATAATAGTTTTCGTTGTTGATTGGTCGTCGTTGATTTTTTAACACCTTTTAGTTTAGAAGCCATAGTTGATGTGATTATAAAATTTATTATTAGACTTTTTACAGAGATCAATCTACTCTGTGTACATTGAATTTGACGAGTGCATGCATTAATGGGTGAATATACAGTACATGGGTGAATATACAGTACGTGGAATTTTTAAAGTCCCTTTAAATTAATGTGAACAGATAGGAGTAGATATGGAAATTTTGAAAGTCACACTGATTAATTTGAGAGTTTGTTATGAACACTTTTTAAATTAATAAATTATTAATTTATCGATAAAATAATATCTCGTTAAATTAATAAAATATCCGGCTCCCAACGTTATTAATTTATAGAGGTTTTACTGTATTAGCGACCAACTTGTTTCCGTTGCTAAACTCTTTTGGCAACAAGTTAGCGACCGATGCGACTAATTTGGAAACATCGGTAGTGATTATTGCTTATTGATATAAAACTATATTGCATGTCTCTTTCATACAAGATTATTTTAATAATAAATAGGCGCACATTATTGAACTAGAAATAACAATCATTCATTGCTAAAGTTTATGCAAAATTAGATGAGTGACATGTTGGGGTTGAATGATGAGAATAGTACGAGGAGCATGGACATACGATGGTGAAAGTTCGAAAGAGAACCTTTGTAAGATCACTGGCGGGGCAATTTTCGCTTCCAGCAACGGGAAAAGTTAAAAAAAAAGCTTCATAAACGCATTGAAATGCTAGTTTAAGTAACTTTTAGAAAAAGCTAGCTTAAGGTGAACGGAGTTGTGATAGATGAAAGTGTACTGAAGGTACCAACGGTACCACCATTCCTTGTCCTCCATGATGTGGGATTGGTGGCTTCACCATCTATGTGAACCCACCACGCTCTTTCTTTCCCAACGTGTACCATATGCTTCATTATTTGTATATTGTGAGCGGGTTGGGAAAGATGGATCATGTGTTGTGGTTACGAAATAAGCTAGTTTTTGGTTCGCCAACATAACAACCTAAAAAGACTTTAAAAATAAGATAGTTGATGCGCGTACATAATTTTAATTTTCTGAGACTATATGCATGTATTTGGTCGTCCAGTTATTCCGGGGCATTCTTCACTCCTTCGCGACGCCTCTATGTACTACATAAGGGGAGGACAAAACATAGCTTTAGACCAGCGTTTCAACAAGCTTATTGAACTTTTTTAGAAATTTTCAAATATACTTTTAATTAATCATAAAGAAATTTTCAAATATACTTTTAATTAATCATAGCTTTAGACCAGCGTTTCAACAAGCTTATTTTTCTCAATTAGCTTATCAGCTAGTTTTTGTCAAACACCATTTTTTTATTAACTAGTTATTCAGCTAATAGCTAGTTTATCGGTTATCAACTAATTTTTCAACTAGCAGTTATTTTTTCAGCTAATCTGTCAAATATAGTCTTGCCGAATATAGTCTTGATTTCGACTATTATTTTTGGATAGATGCGATGAATTACCGAATTATGTTGGTTTACACAACATCTGATTTTGATGCTATTGGTTTTGAAAAACGTGAATATTTAAATTCTTTTTAGGTTCCAATTTGTATCATTTTAAGATTGCATGTTAATCAGGCAACTATAGCTACCAGCAAATACCAACAACATTAGAAGAGCCCACATTTTAATAAATAGTGATAGATGGAATAGACAAGAAATCCAATGATGATATGTAACACAAAGGCATAAAATGGTATAGTCAACCATGGTGTAATGAACGGTTGTGATGACAGAAAACCTGCGTCATGTTCCAGATGGGCGATGATAAAGCACCTGGACCTGATGGTTTCTCGGCTAAGTTTTTCAAGTCTGCTTGGGATATTGTGGGGAGCGATGTCTGTTTGGCGGTTAAGGATTTCTTCTCTTCTGGAAAACTTCTTAAGTCTTTCAACAACACCGTGCTTGCTCTCATCCCTAAGGTTGACTCCCCTTCCAAAGTCACTAATTTCCGGCCGATCGCATGTTGTAATGTTGTTTACAAATGTATCAGCAATATTATTGCAGACCGTATCAAAAACCATCTTTCTTCTTTGGTTGATGATAACCAGTCTGCTTTCATCCCTGGTCGTCTGATATTCGACAACGTTCTTCTTGTCCACGAGCTAATGCGTGACTATCATCGACAACGTGGACCACCAAGGTGTGCTTTTAAGGTCGATATTCAAAAAGCTTACGACACGGTGGACTGGTCTTTTCTTTGCACCATCCTTTTTGGATTTGGTTTCCCCATCTGTATGATTAACTGGATCATGACATGTGTTTCCACTACGGCTTACTCTGTGAGTATCAATGGTAATACACACGGTTTTTTCGACGGTAAAAGAGGCCTGCGGCAGGGTGACCCCCTTTCCCCTATCTCTTCACTCTTGTCATGGAGGTGCTTAACCTAATGATCAAGAGAAAAATCTCTGAGTTCGATTCTTTTAAATTCCACCGGCAATGCGAAGAGCAAAGTATCACTCATCTCTGCTTTGCCGATGATCTTCTCCTCTTCTGTCATGGCGATAGCTCTTCGGTTAGTATCATTTGTGATTCTCTTGCAGAATTCTCTGGGGTCTCTGGGCTCCATCCTAATGTAGCAAAGAGCGAAGCCTTCTACTGCAATGTTGGTGAGAGGACAAGGGCTGCCATTGACCGTATTGTTAAGTTTCTTGAGGGATCTTTTCCTGTCCGATACCTTGGCGTCCCTCTTATCACCACCCGTCTTGCCCACAAGGACTGTAAAGGCCTTGTTGATAAAGTCAAATGCAGGATTAATGACTGGAAGAACAAGTCTCTATCCTTTGCTGGCCGTCTCCAGCTCATCCTCTCTGTTCTTTCTTCTATGCAAATCTATTGGGCTTCTATTTTTATTCTTCCTAAATCTATCTCTAACGATATTGAAAAGCTCATGAGGGGTTTCCTCTGGTGCCATGGTGAGTTGAAACGTGGTAAAGCCAAAGTCTCCTGGAAGACGGTGTGTCTCCCTAAGGAGCATGGAGGCCTTGGTATTCGTAGCCTTGCTGTCTGGAATGTTGCCCTTATGGCTTCCCACGTTTGGAGACTCCTTTCTAAGAAGGAGTCCCTATGGGTCAAATGGATCCATTCTTACCGTCTATGTGGCCATAACTTTTGGGATGCCCCCAAAAAATGCGGTTCAGGATTTGCATGGCGAAACATTCTCGATATGCGAGGTAAGATAAGAGAGTATATTGTTTCCCAGATTGGTGATGGATGTTCTACATCGGCTTGGTTCGATAACTGGCATCCTGCAGGTCCCCTCTCTCAGTTCTTGTCTGCCCGTGACATCCATGCTGCGGGTTTCACTACCGATACTAAGGTTGCTGAACTTGTCCTCAACGGATCTTGGGTTCACTCCCAATATTGGAGGGACTCCAATACTAATCTTCTTTCTCATAACCCTCCTTCTCTTTCCCCGTCCGTTCCTGATAAACTCCTATGGAGATCTAGTGACGGTAACCTCTCTCCTTTTTCGGTCCGTTCGGTTTGGGAGACTATACGCCCTTGTGATCAACCTGTCTATTGGTATCATCTTGTTTGGTTCTCCCAAAATATTCCTAGACATGCTTTCATTCTCTGGGTTGCTCTTAAAAATCGTCTTAAGACTCATGATAAAATCATAATCTGGGAGCCTAACTCCAATCTCAAATGTGCCTTCTGCGGAGATTGTTCTGATTCCCTCACACATCTCTTCTTTGAATGTTCTTTCCCTTCAATGGTTTGGCATGACCTTCAACATGTCATGAATCTCTCCTTCCCTACTGATAGCTGGTTCGACACCATTAACCTTCTCAATCCCATATCTAAGAGTAAGACCATTTGGTCTATCATTCGAAGACTTGTGCTTGCTGGAGCTGTTTACCACATTTGGCAGGAAAGAAATTTCCGGATTTTCAAAAATAAAAAAGATCGTATCATGCAGTGGTGAATAGTGTTATGGATGATGTACGCTGTAGGCTGGTCAGTCTTTCTATGAAACCTTCCCATAATGTTAATTTGGCTAAAAGGATGTGGACCCTCCCATAAGGTTGAGACTTTTTCTACTATATATTTCTCTACTTGTATGGTTTGTTGTTTTGCAGGTTATGTTCCTTTATGTTCCTGTTATGTTTCCTAGTTCCATTTCTTGATGTGGTTCCTAGTTTAGCCTTGTTGTCCTTTGGGGCCTGTCCCAATGGATTTTTTGTTTTTTCTTAGGTGGGGAGTCCCCAGCCTCATATTGTATTTATTCTTTTTATTAATAAAATTTGCCAGAGGTACCGTCCTCTTTACCCAAAAAAAATCGGCTGCATTTAACAACAAACTTTTAGTGACGGGACTACCAACGTATCATTTCAAAATTTAGCAATGTTGCACTTTTGTCGATAACAGTTCATTTTCCAAGTATTTCACTAATTAGCAACAGACAAACCGTTGCTAAATCGACAAGATATCTAAAAAGACGCACAAGGTTGAATCAATGCATACTTTCACAATATAACAATACGCACATGTACGCTGCAACTATAATTGCTCTGACATAAAAATATTGCATGTAAATCCTTCATACAAAATTATTTCAATAAAATATAGCCAATAATATTGAACTCAAAATAACAATCTTCTAGCGAAAAGAATGGGAAGATTACTGGAGTTTATGCATAATCAAATGAGCACCATACTGGGGTTGAAGGGTGAGAAGTTTCTGAGGAGCATGGACATATGATGGTGAAAGTTCGAAAGAGAACCTTTGTAATATCATTGCAAGAGCAATTTTAGCTTCAATCAATGCAAAGTTTTGTCCAATGCAAATTCGAGGTCCCCAACCAAAGGGAAGATAAATGACTTGGTTTTTGGTTGCCTTTGAGACTCCTTCAGAAAATCTATCGGGATTAAATTTATTGGCATCACCACCCCAAATTTCCTTATCATAGTGAACACTCATGATTGGTAATTCAATCTGAGTTCCAGATGGTAGCGAAAATCTTCCCAATGTGATGTCTTTCTTAACTCTACGGAATAGCCCAATGATTGGTGGATATAGCCTCAATACTTCATGAAAAATCATATTGACCTATGTGGAAAGAAAAAAAATTTTGATTTAGGGGACATAAAAGTAGCATAATTATGAGAATTAACTAGTTTAATTATATTAACCAAGTGATATAAAGACTTACAACTTTGAGGTGATTTATCGCATTTAAATCCATATTTTTGTCACCAAGGACATTCAAAACCTCCTCTCTCGCACGTGACTGCCAGTCTTGATGCTTACTTAATAAAATCATGGTCCATACAAGCAAGCCAGATGTTGTCTCTTGTCCAGCAAAGTAAAAAAGCTTACACTCTTCAATAACTTCGTCAATAGTCATCCCATGATTTTTGTTTTGGTGTTCCTCAACCTCTTTGATATTAGATTCAAGCATTATTCCTAATAAATCACCATTGTTACCTTCTCCGGCCTCCATTGCCCTAAGCTTTTTGTTAATGATACCTCTTACAGAATCTTTTACTTTTCTGTCTATGGCATTCATCCTTCTGTTCCTCTTTGTTGGAAAAAACCTATGCAAAAATTGTATCAGAGAAGCAAGTAGCTTTACTTAGACTTATTTATTTGGTTTAATCACAAAATGACCAAAATGTTGGGATTTTTATACCAAAACGTTCACGGTTTTGATATGTTACCGAAAAAGGAAAAATAAATTAGATTTTTATACCAAAACGCAAAATGACATCATGATTTCGCAAAATAATGATGTCATCCCGCAAAAATTTGAATTTCATAAGAAAATTTATTTCGCAATTTCCATTTTGAGAGATATGTACATGATTATTTTGTGATATTTATTCAAACTATGGTCATTTGGTTTGCATAATCTTTTTTTGTTGTATATCATTTTTTCGAAAAATATACCATACCTAGATCCAGGGATGTAAACTGACATCACCGCCTCTTGTACAAGTGCACTTTGTTCTTTTATGAGTTCAAATATCTGAAGACCTTCTTCATAACTACTTCCGAATGCGGTTCTTGATATCACATCACTCGTTAAGGCTTGAAGGTCGGGCCAAATATCGAGCTCACATGACCCCTTCGATGTAACCAACTTCTCCCACTTCTCAAGCATTTCACCACCACTTAACTTGAAAGCTGGTACCATATTCTGGATACAAAACATTCGTATCATTTTTTAACAGCAAACCAAATACTATGAAAACTAAATTTAATAACAAAGTTTAGAAAATTAAATTGTAGCTATCAAGGTACCTTTAGCTTCTCCATATGGAAGGCTGGATTGATTAATTTCCTGTGTTTAGCCCATTGATCTCCTTCATAGGCCACTAATCCTGTTGCTATGAACTTGGTCACTGGATTAGGTTCCAGCTTTTGAAAATTATCCAACTTTACAAATACATCTTTGATGAGATCGGGGTCCATAATTGACACCGTTGGTTTCCATCCCATCCAAATTATGAAATTTTTACCTGTAGAAAATGATAATCATTATACACTAAATGCAAACTAAAATATCATATCACTTCAACCGCTAAAAAAAAAGGTAACGTTATGTACAAAGTAAATTGCCAATATTTATATAGGTTACTATTGCATCCATTTTGTGAAACAATTTATCGTATTGGGTCTCCTTCACTGTTATTTTTTAACTTGTATATGATGATTAGAACCATCAAAAGCATCACAACTTTTGGTTCTTAGTTTTGATTCAACAAAGCAGAATAAATATGATTCTTGTGTATATTAATGAAATTTGTTTTATATGGAGAACTCAATTCTTGACCATTCATGCCACAATCCTCGTTTTTTTTTTTTTCCTTTTTTTTGTAAAGTTACCTAAATTACATCTTTGCCCCAAGCCAAAAAAGAGAGGACCACACCCCCTTTTGACTTTTCTAATAGCAGGGAAATTTAGAAATTTCGTAAAAAAAACCCTAAATCACATTTGTGATCCTATACTATATGCATATTTATTTGTGAAAATCCCAGAATTTTAACTCAACCCGATGCCAATTGAAGAACTTGTGACAATTAACAAGTTCTTCAATCGGCAAATCGATGTCAAAAGCCCATAAAGTTAGGATTAACAAGCATCAATCTTTAAACCACTGGCACTTTCCTTCAAAAAACAAACGATCCTGAATATGAATCCAAATTTCATGATAACACGAACAAAATCCAAAAGTTTTACCCTTTTTTCGGGTTTCTTCGTCTTTCTAAAGAATCATGTCAGAAGCCCATATAAAGAAAAGAAGAAACTAACCATGTTTTTGCAGAGAGTGACGAGTGAATGGCACAACGCGTGTCAGAACTCCATCATCGTCATCCAGACTTGAAGGCTTAGATTTGGATTCTTGGACCATCGAAGAAAACTCTTTCATGTCACCATACAACAATCTGTATTTGTTTCCCTTTAAACCTTGATTCCTCAGGTATTTCTCCAGCTTTTTTGGTCTCACCCACAAAAGGTTTACCAACTTCCATGCGAAAAGTACAACTACTATAGCACATGTGATTGCCACTGTGTTTGTTACTGAATCAATCATCGTGTTTGTTCACTTCCCAGAATATGATTAATGAATACTCTAGCTAGTGAAATTAAATATGTTTGAATTTATAACTTCGTTTATTTGAACGGAACGTTGACCAAGATCAATGGCTTTGTTTCTTGCCCAAAACACAAACACGTGGAAGGAGTGACACACGCGATGACATATTTGAAGAACCGTATCCTTTCTTCTTTTCTTGGTGACATCTTCCATCTGTCCCTATTTTAGTCCCTTTACACTTTTTGTAGACATGTAGAAAATTGCAAAAATGGTGCTATGGTTTGTTGAATTCTTCTGTTTTTGTCCAAATTGTTTCAAAGTTACAGGTCTGGTTTTTTGGGGTTATGGATTTGAATCCCATAAAATTTAAATTAAATATATTACCTTTAATTTAAGGTTTTACATGTATTGTTTTTTTTTTTGAAAAAATTTGATGCATCCTTTTTAAATATGACATTTTTTTTTGTTCTTTTTACTTCATGTGTTTATTTAATTTGTCTTTTTTATTGTCTATTATTATTATTATTATTATTATTATTATTATTACTTAATTGTTGTTCCTATTTGATAAAATTTCACAATTAGTCAATGTGCTTTACAAAAAATTGTGCGCTTAGTTATTAATTGTTTATTGCTCGCGTTTATGATTTATCAATGTGGTTTGCAAAAAAATCACGCATTTAATTGTTTATTTTTTATCGTTTTCGTTTACGATTGTTGTCTATTATTATTATTATTATTATTATTATTATTATTATTATTATTATTATTATTATTATTATTATTATTATTATTATCGTACTTCTAGATTATTAATGATATCATTATTATTATATTACTATTGTTATAGTTTAACAAATTTCACGATTGGTTAAAATGGTTTTTAAAAAGCCACACGTTAATTTGTTTATTTTTTATCGCTCGTGTTTACAATATTTGTCTTTTTTATCTTTATCATATTATTAACCATGTTTTGAGTAATCATAAAAATCTTAAAAAGTAAAAAAAAACAATTATTATTTCTAAATTTCTAAAAGTTTCGGGTTAAATCCAAACAAAATGGTATCACAATGGTCAAATTTGCAATTTTATCAAATAACAATAATAAAACAATATGAAAGTGAGAGGAGAGATACAAAATCTTTTGTGACACCTATGTGGAAAGTAAGTTGGGATGGTTGGGAAAGATCGACTCTCTTACCCTTAGGGTTCGTTTGGTATGATTGAATGAAATCATGAAGGAATGAAATGGACGATGTAATGAAATGAGAAAGGTAATGAAATGAATCATTACATTTCATTGTTATGTTTTGTTGACTTGAATAAATGAAATAAGTCATTTAAACATATTGTTTTTATTAAAATATAAAAACTAAATAAAGTAATTTAATAAATAAATAAAAGAATGTTGTTATCAAAAATAGTTTTTTGTTAAATAAATATACATCTTTAAATAAATTACATATAAACATATTTTATTTCATTCAAAACACATATTATATGTCCTTCAAATAGTTGAAAAAGAATATTTATAATCTATAAGAAGTTACAAAATAAAAAGAACAAGATACCATAAAATTTTATAATATAAATATGATAAAATATTATTTAATTTTGTAAAAGATACAAATTTATTTAAATGAAGTTTTGAAATTTTTAAATAAATTAATATTTATTTAATATTATAAGAAAACAATAATTTAATTGTATTATATATCATTTTTATTAAATATCATTCCATTCCCCGAGTAAATGAAAAAAAAACACCCTCCTCAATGGAATGTAATCCAGCACAAGAGAAAGAATCACATTCCGTGAGGAATGCTCCATTGCATTCATTCGAGCAATCAAACATGATCTTTTTCATTCCAACGGAATGCTCCATTTCATTCTCTCTTTGATTACTACATACCAAACATTATCTTATAAGTTACTTTTTGGTTCGCCAATGTAACAACCTAAAAAAACTTGAAAAATAAGATAGTTGTAGCTAGTCAAATATAGACTTATACTAGCGTTTTAACAAACTTATTAAGATTTTTTAGAATTAAACATACTCATAATTAATTATAAAGAAACTTATTTTTCTACATATCGTTTTATGTCATTTTTATTTCTCGATTAGTTTATCAGCTACTTTTGTCAAACACCATTTTTATTAACTAGTTTTCAGGTAATAGCTAGTTTAACGGTTATCAACTAGTTTTTTAGCTAATCTGTTAAACATAGTCTTGCTGAATATAGTCTTAATATTGACCATTTTTTATAAATGTGACGGAATATCGAATTTTGTTGGTTTACAGAATATCTAATTTTGATGCTACCGGTTTTGGTTGAAATGTGAATATTTAAATTACTTTTAGGTTCCATATTTTTATCAATTTAAGATTGCATGTTAATCAGGAAACTATATCTATGAGCGAATACCAACAAAATTAGAAGAGCCCATATTTTAGTAAATAGTGATGGAATAGCGACAATAAATTCAATGATATGTGACACAAAGGCATAAAATGGTATAGTCAACCATGCGTAATGAATGCTTATGATGACAATAAACATGTCAAATGATCGTTATATCGACCGCATATTAGCAACAAACTCTTATTGGCAGGACTACCAACGGATAATTTCATGTTAGGTAAATGTGAAGCTTTTCAAGATTTATTCAAAGGTTGGTGAAGTTTGAAAAGTTAGTGAATGGTTGGTAGTCTAATAAGTTTGGTAGCCTCATTTCAAGTTCTTCATTTCACATTAATTGCTTACACATATAAATAGAGCTTCAGTTGAAGAGATTTATGTACCACACAACACAAATAAACACAGAGCAATAAAACTTCTAGTTACCCGCCGTGGACGTAGGTCAGATTAGACTGAACCACGTTAAATTCTTGTGTTCTTAATTTGTGAGTTGAGTGTGTGAGTTCCGTGTCCGTATGCTAAGTGTCTCGATCCTAACAAGTGGTATCAGAGCCTTGGTTTAGCTCGAGAGGGTGATTTTCTGTTTTTGGGTCGAAAATTTTTTGTCTCAAAAACGATTTTGGTTTACGCCGTTGGAAAGGTCTCGTTCCGCAGATTCCGAAAATATATTTTCTCGAATTTTTTGAGCGTCGGAAGACCTCCAAATCGCCGGTCAAAGTTGGTCAAAACTTGCCGGAAAGTTGGCCGGAAAAACCAGTTCGCCGGAGAAGACGACACTGTAGCACCGGAGTTTCGCCGGAGAAGACGACACTGTAGCGGTACTGTAGCATTTGCAAAACAGGTCCCTGAGGTTTCAGAAGTTGCAAAACAGGTCCCTGAAGTTCCAGAATTTGCAAAACAGGTCCCTAAAGTTCCAGAATTTGCAAAATAGGTCCCTGAAGTTCCAGAATTTGCAAAACAGGTCCCTGAAGTTCCAGAATTTGCAAAACTGGTCCCTGAAGTTCCCGAATTTGCATAATAGGTCCCTGGAGTTCCAGAATTTGGAAAATAGGTCCCTAAGGTTCCAGAAAATTGCAAAACAGGTCCCTGAAGTTTCGAAAATTGCAATTTAGCCCCTGAACTTTCAGAAAATTGCAGTTTAGCCCATGAACTTTCAGAAAATTACAGATAGGTCCCTGAACTTTCTGAAAAGTGCAGTTTAGTCCCTGAACATTCAGAAAAGTGCAGATTAGCCCCTGAACTTTCAGAAAAGTGCAGTTGAGCCCTAAAACTTCAGAAAATTTGCATTTTTACCCTTAATTTCTGAAAAAGGTGCAGCTTGTCCGTTATAATGGCAGAAAGCATCAAGATTCAGATTGAGAAGTTTGATGGGAAGGACTTTGGTTGGTGGAAGATGCAAATTGAAGATTTGCTCGTGCAGAAAGACTTGAACACAGTTTTAGGTGAAAAACCGGAGGCGATGACACAGGCACAGTGGGAGACTTTGGATAAAAAGGCCAAGGCATTTATTAGACTAGCGTTATCAAAGGATGTTGCCTTCAACATTTTGAAGGAGACCTCGACAAAAGGAATCATGGAGGCATTGTCTAATATGTACGAGAAGCCGTCGGCAGCAAATAAAGTCTTCCTGATTCGGGAGTTAGTCAACACGAGGATGAGGGAAGAAAGTTCAGTTACAGTACACATCAACAATTTAAACTCGATTTTATCCAGACTTGGGTCAGTGGGAATAAAGTTTGAGGATGAAGTTCAAGCTTTACTACTGTTATCATCATTACCTGACAGTTGGTCTGGAACAGTTACAGCCATTACTAGTTCCGCAGGATCGAAAGAGCTCACTTTTGAGGGAATTCGGGATTTAATTCTAGGCGAAGACGTCAGAAGAAGAAATTCCGGGGAATCATCAAGTGAACAATTGAATGCAGTCAGAGGTAGAAAAAATAACAGAGGTAGTGGGAGCAGGAACAGGAGAAGGAGTCAGTCGAGGACTCGAAATGATGTGACTTGTTGGAACTGTAAAGAGGTTGGACATTTCAGGAATCAATGTCCAAAAGACAAGAAAGAAGTTAACGTTGCAGTAGACCATTCAGATGATGATGTTTTGATCTGTAGTGTGGAGAGCAATGTGGATTCCTGGGTTATGGATTCGGGTGCTTCATTTCACGCTACCCACAGCCGTGAAGCACTGCGGAATCTGAAAGAAGGGGATTTTGGTAATGTAAGACTAGCAAACGATGAGGTTCTTGATGTGACGAGCATAGGTGACTTAGATCTGAAGACTCCAATCGGTCCATGGACTTTGAAGGATGTCCGTGTAATTCCAAGTCTGAAGAAACAGTTGATTTTTGTTGGGCAGTTGGATGAACAAGGGCATGAGGTTAAGTTTAGGAATGGGCAGTGGAAGGTAGTCAAAGGAAATCGTGTGATAGCTCGTGGACACAAGAGGGGTTCATTATATATGGTCAGTTTACCGTATGAGGGAGTAACCGTCCCAGTTCAGAAGAAGACCAAAGTCCGGTTCATAGAGTCTCGTGGACAGAAGAAGGTTTGCTTTGCAGATGGCAAACCCAGAGTCACAGGTCAGATTCAGGTTGAACGTGTTTGGAACGGTTCAGAAAAACCAGTCAAGGGCATTCATAGCAGTGGGAGCAAGGGTTGTGTCTCAGCTAGAATACCCAGAACACAGTGGGTTAAGAAAACCAGTATTCCATCTGTAAAAATCTCTCCAGATTATCTGCTACACATGGAGAGTATCGTTTGTTCTCAGGATGTTCCAGGATCGGGCAGTTCATTTCAGTGGGAGCCGGTGGAGACAGAGAACAGGTCAGTGGCAGACTTAGCCATGACTAATGTGTTGGAGCTAACGGAAGCTTCAACTAGCCTTCAGGTAAATTGAAGAGAAGGCCAGGGTAACTAGGAAAGAGCTAAGATTAAAAGTGTTTTTTTGGAATGCACAGTTGAAGCACAGGTGAAGATTGTTCCGTGGCTTCAAGTGAGAGATTGAAGAATTGTTGCAACAATTGGACGATAGAGAAAGACTACGCTGTTCAAAATCTTCAAGTGGGAGATTGTTAGGTAAATGTGAAGCTTTTGAAGATTTATTCAAATGTTGGTGAAGTTTGAAGAGTTGGTGAATGGTTGGTAGCCTAATAAGTTTGGTAGCCTTATTCCAAGTTCTTCATTTCACATTAATTGCTTACACATATAAATAGAGCTTCAGTTGAAGAGATTTATGTACCACACAACACAAATAAACACAGAGCAATAAAACTTCTAGTTACCCGCCGTGGACGTAGGTCAGATTAGACCGAACCACGTTAAATTCTTGTGTTCTTAATTTGTGAGTTGAGTGTGTGAGTTCCGTGTCCGTATGCTAAGTGTCTCGATCCTAACATTTCACAAATCAGCAATGTTGCACTTTTGTCGATAAAAGTTCATTTTGATATTTTCCAAGTATTTCACCAATTAGCAACAAATAAAATGGTTTATAAATCGGCACCATATGTAAAAAGTCTATTGTTGATCCATGGGTAGGGTGGACGGATTTGGACACCGCTTCAATCCCTGAGGCGTCTTTTTGTAGTAGTGCGTTATGTCTCTCTACATTATTCATTATTGCAAAGCAAAAAGACCCACAAGGTTGAATCAATGCATACTTTCACAATATAACAATATACACATGTACTATGCAACTATAATTTATGTGATACAAAAAATATTGCATGTATCTCCATATATAATTATCTCAATTATACATGGGCACATAATATCTAACTCAAAATAGCAATCTTCTAGCGAAAAGAATGGGAAGATTACTCGAGTTTATGCATAATCAAATGAGCGCCATACTGGGGGTGAAGGGTAAGAAGTTTATGAGGAGCATGGACATATGATGGTGAAAGTTCAAAAGAGAACCTTTGTAATATCATTGCGAGAGCAATTTTAGCTTCAATCAATGCAAAGTTTTGTCCAATGCAAATTCGAGGTCCCCATCCAAACGGAAGGTAAATGACTTGGTTTTTTGTTGCCTTTGAGATTCCTTCAGAAAACCTATCTGGATTAAATTTATTGGCATCACCGCCCCAATTTTCCTTATCATAGTGAATACTCATGATTGGTAATTCAATCTGAGTTCCCGATGGTAGCGAATATCTTCCCAATGTGATGTCTTTCTTAACTTTACGGAATAGCCCGACGATTGGTGGATATAGCCTCAATACTTCATGGAAAATCATATTAACCTATGTGGAAACAAAAAAATGGTGATTTAGGGACATAAGAGTAGTATAATTATGAGAATTAACTAGAGGCTTGCAAAAAATAGACCTACACTGAATCCAACCCAAAATTTAATGGGACGGGTTGAGATTTTATATAAATGGGTCAACTTGATCAACTAGTTTAAGTAAATAGACCAGGTAGGATTCATAATCTCAACCCATTTAATTAAAGAGTTCAACCCAAACCATTGCCAGATATATAATTAAAATAAAATTAACAACTGATATAAAGACTTACAACTTTGAGGTGATTTAACGCATTTACATCTATATTTTTGTCACCAAGGACATTCAAAACCTCCTCCTTGGCACGTGCCTGCCAGTCTTGATGCTTGCTTAATAAAATCATCGTCCATACAAGCAAGCCTGCTGTTGTATCTTGTCCAGCAAAGTAAAAAATCTTACACTCTTCAATAACTTCGTCAATAGTCATCCCATGATTTTTGTTTTGGTGTTCCTTAACTTCTTTGATATTAGATTCAAGCATTATTCCTAATAAATCACCATTGTTACCTTCTCCGGCCTCCATTGCCTTAAGCTTTTTGTTAATGATACCTCTTATAGAATCTTTTATTTTTCTGTCTATGGCATTCATCCTTCTGTTCCTATTTGTTGGAAAAAACCTATGCAGAAATCATAGCGGAGAAACAATTAGGTTTACTTGGATTTGTGTATTTGGTTTAATCACAAAAATGGCCAAAATGTTGGGATTTTTATACAAAAACGTTCACGGTTTTGATATGAATGTACGAACACCGAAAGAGAAAAATAAATTGTATTTTTATACCGAAACGCAAAATGACATCATGATTTCGTATAATAATGATGTCATCCCGCAAAAATTGTATTTCATAAGAAAATTTATTTCGCAATTTCCATTTTGAGACATATGTGATTATTTTGTGATATTTGTTTAGAGTATGGTCATTTGGTTTGCATAATCTTTTTTGTAGTACATCATTTTTTTCGAAAAATGTAACTTACCTAGATCCAGGGATGTAAACTGACATCAGTGCCTCTTGTACAAGTACACTTTGTTCTTTCATGAGTTCAAATATCTGGAGACCTTCTTCATAATTACTTCCGAATACAGTTCTTGATATCACATCACTTGTTAAAGCTTGAAGGTCAGGACAAATATCGAGCTCACATAACCCCTTTGGTGTAACCAAATTCTCCCACTTCTCAAGCATTTCACCACCGCTTAACTTGAAAGCCGGTACCATATTCTAGGTACAAAACATTCGTACCATTTTTTTAATTAATAGCAAACATAGATACCAAGTAAAATAAATTTATTAACACAATTTAGAAAATTAAAATTGTAGTTATCAAGGTACCTTTAGCTTCTCCATATGGAAGGCTGGGTTGATTAATTTCCTATGTTTAGCCCATTGATCTCCTTCATAGGCCACTAATCCTGTTGCTATGAAGTTACTCACCGGATTAGGTTCCAGCTTTTGAAAGTCATTTGACTTTACGAATACATCTTTGATGAGATCGGGGTCCATAATTGACACCGTTGGTTTCCATCCCATCCAAATGATGAAATTTTTACCTGTAGAAAATGATAATTCCGATCATACACTAAATGTAAAGTAAAATATCATATCACTTCAACCGCTTAAAAGAAGCTAACTTTCCTTGTGGACCCTGAATCATATATGTGATCCTATATACATATTTATTTGTGAAAATCCCAGAATTTTAACTCAACCCGATGCCAATTGAAAAACTTGTCATAATTAACACGCTAAATTGTCTAAAAGATAACCTTGAGTTTGGAAAACTCCATAAAATGAACCGGTAAATCGATCTCAAAAGCCCATAAAGTTGGGATTATATTAACAAGCATCGATCTTTAAACCACTGGAACTTTCTTTCCATAAACAAAAGATCATGAATATGAATCCACATTTCATGATAACACGAACAAAATGCAACAGTTTTACCCTTTTTCGGGTTTCTTCGTCTTTCTAAAGAATCATGTCAGAAGCCCATATAAAGAAAAGAAGAAACTAACCATGTTTTTGCAGAGAGTGACGAGTGAATGGCACAACGCGTGTGAGAACTCCATCATCGTCATCGAGACTTATAGGCTTAGATTTGGATTCTTGGACCATCGAAGAAAACTCTTTCATGTCACCATACAACAATCTGTATTTGTTTCCCTTTAAACCTTGATTCCTCAGGTACTTCTCCAGCTTTTTAGGTCTCACCCACAAAAGGTTTACCAACTTCCATGCGAATAGTACAACTACTATAGCGCATGTGATTGCCACTGTGTTTGTTACTGAATCCTGCATCGTGTTTGTTCACTTCCCAAATATGATTAATGAAGACTCTAGCTAGTGAAATTAAATATGTTTGAATTTATTATTGCGTTTATTTATACGGAAATTTACTCGTGTCGTACCGTACGCAGACATTGACCAAGTTCGATGGCTTTGTTTCTTGCCCAAAACGCAAATACGTGGAAGGAGTGACACGGGCCATGACATATTTGAATAACCTTATCCTTTCCTCCTTTCTTGGTGACTTCTTCCATCTCTCCCTATTTTAGTCCCTTACACTTTTTATCGACATAGAAGTTTGCAAAAATGGTCATGTAGTTCGGTTAACTCTTCTGTTTTTTTTTCCAAATTTTTTCAAAGTTAGAGATTTGGTTTTTTAGGGTTATGGATTTGATTTCCATAAAACTTAAATTAAATATATTACCTTTAATTCAAGGTGTTGATATATGTTTTTTTTTAAATAATTTGATTCACCTTTCTTAAATATGGCATTTTGTTTTTCGTGTTGTTCTTTTTATTCTGTGTTGACTTAATTTGTTTTTTTGTTTTTTTTTGTTTTGTCTATTATTATTATTATTATTATTATCATTATTATCATTATTATTATTACTAAATTATTGTTATTATTTGATAAAGTTTCAATGGGTACATATTTAATCGTTTTTTATTGTTTAGGTTTACGATTGTTTTCCTTATTATTATTATTATTTAACAAAGTTTCACGGTTGGTTGATCTGGTTTAAAAAAAGCCGCACATTAATTTGTTTATTATTTATCGCTCATGTTTAAAATTGTTTTTTTATTATTATTTTAATATTAACCATGTATTTGACTAATCATAAAATCGTAGAAATTAAAAAAAACAATAATTATTTTGAAATTACTAAATTTTTTGGGTCAAATCCAAATAAAACGATATCACATGAATCAAATTTGCAATTTTATCAAATAAAAATAATAAAACAATAAAAACAAAACTGGAACGGGGTGAATCACCGTCGTATCACTATTCTGATATGACAACTAACCAGCCACACTGCAGTGCCACGTCCTTCCCACAGGCCAGTCGGTCACTGTCCAGCAGCCCTGCCCACTGCCTACCCATTGATTGTAGTTTTCTGCAATCATCTCCTCTGCGCAACCGTTCGTGCCCTGCCTTTCGGTCTCTCCATAATCGTTATCGGTATCTTTTGTTATTGCAATTTAGGTTTGTTTTATTCGTCTCATTTTCTTGGTCTATTTTGAATGAAGTTTACTAGTAAATACTTCTTGACTTCTTAACCACTTCTACATTTTTTTGAGTTATTAACTCCTTGTCTAGTTAATTACTTGATTATTAACGATTTAGGGGGTGTATGGGATTGTGGTAGGAATTAGCTTATTGATTTTTTTGAAAAATCAACAAGTTAAAAAAATATTTGGGAAACAAATAAATGTATTTAAAATCTTTTTTTTCAAACCCTTGACAAGTCAATAAGTTAGAAGTAAGGAATGTGTAACGACTTTTAGAAAAGTCAGTAGTTTCTTTTTAGACATAAATACTCTCATTTATTTATCTATACACTTAAAAAAAACAACTTATCAACTTATACCTTCTTGTCACCACATAACATAATCCAAACACTTTTTTATAAACTAATTTTTAAAAAGTCATAAACTAATAATCACTTTTGTCCAAAAATTCTTATAGAGTTAAATAAGCGATCCCAAACACCGCCTTGATTATAAATTTTAACCTTACACATTAAGTTGGTAACTTGATTGTAAGTTATAGAATTTAGTTGCGCTTTTCTTTCATAACTGACTCGGGTTTGTTCATTCCCTACCAAATGGCGCTTATCAAAATCTACAATACTTTTTCGCTCTTCAATTTTATTTGTTGGCGGCGTTAATTGCAGGTCAGAATGGCGAATAGCAAGTATGTATACGTAAAATCATTCGAAATTGAAGGCGAAGTAATGTATCCAAACCTTATTGTAGTCGCGATTTTGAACGGTTACCTTTAACCATCACACTTCCATATTTCATCAAGCATCACCATCTTACCGTCAACCAAATTTGACACATTTTCTAAACTTAATGATTTTGAAAAACCCAACAATGAAGGAGCTTTAAATTTGGTGAACTTTTGTGCAACCTCACTGTTAGAGAAGTACCCAGATATAATCTTTTCTTATGAGTTCAGTGACGAGTACAGGTGAGACCTTCAAAATTACACAATCGCTTTCTGAGTAATTGCAAATTGTGAAAAATAGCAATGTACTTTACTCTTACTACTAATATAGGTAATGTACTTGCATTTCTTTACCTTTAATAGCAATGTGTAACATGAATCTTGTAAAATGATTGCAAGTGTGTAACGCCCCAATTTCACAATTATAAATTTTCATTTATTACCAAGGTTCTAACAAAATCTTTATTCCCAAAAAGTAAAACTGTTTTGACATAATTATTAAACCAACAGCGAAAGCTTTTAAAAATCATAACATAATCATTAAAATAAGTCGTGTATACGATGCGCTGCCGTCAAGCCTTGCCCTTCCCTTTGTCATTTGAAATACCTGAAATGTTATAAAATCAACGGGTAAGCACAAAGCTTAGTGAGTCCACAAATTACCATACATGCCCACACATTAAACAACCCGTCCTCGAGAACGACCCGACCCTACCCGCCATACCACAGCTACGGGAATCCATCATACAACAGCTACGCACACGGGGCGGTTCTACCCATCACACAACAGCTATGGGTTCCCGGTTATAGCCCAGCCCATCATACAACAGCTATGGGACAAGGCAATAGTCCAACTCGTCATACAACAGCTACGAGGGACACGCATCAGTACTGAGCCCAACAACAAATAATCACAGATATAGAACAAATCATATAACTGTACAAAACACACAAGATGCCTAACATGCAACATCACATAGTAAGGTGAGGATACTCACCTGATTCGAAACCGTACGGATATACTCTAATATCCCCACTAAGCTCGTCCAATCACCTAAATCCCACATACACAACATATTAATTACTGACCAGGCTCCTATAGACCTGCCTAAAGGTCAGACCCAACATTTGCCACCAAACAAGGGTCGAAAGTAATTTTCTGGTCAAACAGTCAATCGTCGCGGCGTGGCTCCTCACCCTACATATCGCGGCTATCTTCGCATAGTTACGGGGTTTAGCCGAATCCACGTCGCTGACATAGCCAGTCCGCGTCGCGGACTCGTATTAATCCGAATTCTTATTAGCTCTTAATCAGTACAGCCATCGGCTAGGGCTCCTCTCTACACCCTTCCTGGGATCAGAAACTACCCTAAGGTCACTTCCTTATGGACATGCAAGTCCATGTATGTCCTTGGTCCAAACCCTAAGTGTTACAAGTCATCTAAGGCTACAAACCAATGGATAACACCCTATGACGAGATGAAAAGGAAAGTCAGAAGAGTAAATCTTCTTACCTTACTTCTGAAAAACAGAGTGATGCACATGATTTGTTACAAGCCCTCTCTCGCGTTGTATCTCCTTCTTCTAATCTCCCAAAACCTTCAAAGCCTTGAAACCGAAGAGCCTCTGCCGAAACTAGTCGCCTCTACTCCAGAAAACCTCCAAAAACACGAACCCTAGGGTTGGGACCCCTTTATATAGGCGTTTAAATCCGAATTAGGGTTTTTTCACATTTGCATCGCACCGTGCCGCGGATCCTCCCGAGTCGCGCTGCGCGTACAAAATCATTCGCGAATCCAGATCCTTCCCGAACCGCGCCGCGGTTCCGCCCGAGCCGTGCCTCGGGGAAATGGGTCTTACAATTCTCCCCTACTTGAATGGATTTCGTCCCCGAAATCCGTGCCTATAAACAACTCGGGGTAATGCCTCCGCATTTCTTCCTCGGGTTCCCAAGTCCATTCAGACCCCTTACGATGCTGCCACTGCACCTTAACTACCCCTATCATCTTATTTCATAAAGTCTTTATTTTCCTTTCATTGATAGCAACCGGTCGCTCCACATAATTTAAGCGTTCGTCTAGTTGAATATCTTCCAAAGGCATAATTATAGTTTCCTCGGTAATGCACTTCCTGAGTTGCGAAACGTGGAACGTGTCGTGAATCTGGCTAAGATGCTCGGGCAGCTCCAACCGGTAAGCTACCTTACCTACTCGTGCAACAATTCGATATGGTCCAATGTACCTAGGGTCAAGCTTTCCTCTCTTCCTAAAACGAATAACTCCCTTCCAAGGCGACACCTTTAGAAGAACATAATCCCCAACCTGAAACTCAAGGTCGGACTGTCGCCTATCAACATAGCTTTTTTGTCGACTCTGAGCCGTTAACAACCTCTCTCGAACCCTCTAAATTAGCTCAGTAGTCTTGAGTACTACCTCAGTACTACCCAACACCCGCTGGCCAACCTCGCCCCAGTAAACAGGAGTCCGACATTTCCTTCCATACAACATTTCGAAGGGAGCCCTGTCGATGCTCGCATGATAACTGTTATTATAGGAGAACTCAGCTAAAGGGAGGTGGGAATCCCAACTCCCACCGAAATCGATAACGCATGCCCTAAGCATATCCTCCAACGTTTGAATCGTCCTTTCACTCTGCCCATCCGTCTGAGGGTGATATGTTGTGCTGAAATGAAGGCGAGTGCCTAATTCCTCATGAAACTTCTTCCAAAACCTAGACGTGTATTGGACATCCCGGTCGGATATCACCGAGACCGGTATACCATGCCGAGAGATAATCTCGTCTACGTAGACCTTAGCCAATTTCTCTACAGAAAAGGTCTCTTGGATGGGGATGAAATGAGCACTTTTAGTCAATCGATCCACGATAACCCAAATGGTGTCCATTTGTCGAGGGGTTCTTGGCAACTTCGTGATGAAATCCATTGTGATATGCTCCCATTTCCATTCTAGGATCTCAAGAGGCTGTAATCTACCATGAGGTCGTTAATGCTCGGCCTTGACCCTACGACAGGTCATGCATCTTTCGACAAACCAAGCTACTCCCCTCTTCATGCCGGGCCACCAATAATATTCACGCTTATACATTTTCGTCGCCCCGGGGTGGATAGAGAAGTTGGACTTATGTGCCTCCTCCAATAGAGTTTGACGAACCCCACCAAGTTTAGGTACCCAAATTCTCTCATAGCGAGTTAACAAGCCTCTGCTGTCCTTGACCATAGTTGACAACTGTCCCACTATTCTCTCACCTTTTTGATTTTCACTCCTGCTTGCTTCCACCTGAGCTTCCCTTATCAACTCAAGCAGTGGTGTCATAATCGTCATCCTTAGACAAATGCCCCGAAGGGGCGCACCCGTAACCTTACGACTTAGAGCATCCGCCACCACATTGGCCTTTCCAGGGTGATAGTGAAATCTCACAATCATAGTCCTTCAATATATCTAACCATATTCTCTGTCTCATATTAAGATTTGCCTGATACATCAGATACTTCAAGCTCTTGTGGTCCGTATAGATGGTACACTTCGCTCCATACAAATAGTGTCTCCAAATCTTGAGAGCGAAGACCACCGCTCCCAATTCCAAGTCATGAGTAGGGTAGTTAACCTCATGGGGCTTCAACTGTCGTGAGGAGTAAGCAATCACCCTGCCTCGTTGCATCAAGACTGTCCCCAACCCAGAGATAGATGCATCACAATAAACCACCATATCCTCCATGCCTTCAGGCAAAGTCAAAACTAGAGCTTCACACAATTTCCGCCGCAAAGTCTCAAAAGCCTGCTGCTGCTCTTCACCCCAACGAAAAGCAGCGTTTTTCTTAGTTAGCCGAGTCAAAGGTACAGCAACCTGCGAGAAGTCCTAGATGAAACGACGATAATAATCGGCTAGACCCAGGAAACTTCTGAAGGGTTTCTATGCAAGCAATGAACACAAAAATTCCTATGGTTCACATGCAACCCAAATATGATCTATGTTTTCTTCTATGAAGATTATAACTAAAACCCTAAAGGATACAATTCAATTCTAAAGTAGACTTAAGAAAACCAACATTTGATCTTATGATCCTTCAAGCAAGCAGCAAAGAGATCCTGCCTCAAATGCAAGTCACACCCAAGCAAGGAGAAGACAATCCAACAGAGTAAGGGAGAGAGAGAGAGAGATGGCGTGAGAAAGAGGTGCCCAGGGGGTTCCTTTTATAGCCTCCTAAGGTTACACCTGAAACCCTAAGGAGCCTCCAACTGGACAAGGATTTTGACCACTTGGACCAGGCTTACCAAAACCCTAATTAGGGTTTCGCCAAAACCCTGGAGGAGCCTCCAGGGTGGCGCCATTTTGGTCTGTGGTTTTTACCTAGCCAGTTATTCAACTATTGAATAAATGCCAACCAGTCACTGCACCTTTTATTAATTTATTTAATCACTAAATTAAATCCAATTAATTCTAGATTAAATCTTAATTAATTAATATAGTTTCTAATTAATATATTAACACTTAAATATATTAATAAACCATCCATACATATTCTATTGATTTATTAAACCTTTAATAAATCAACATTTCTCTCTACTGAACTGTATATCAATTCTCCAGCTATGAGGGCAACCCAAATGGACTTTGCTTTTATTCATAAGATAAATACAATTATAAGTCATGGCTTAGACACCTAATCCAACAACTTCTAATCTCCGAGGGAGTCTTCGGAACCTCCCACCACATCACGGCCTCCACCTTAGCCGGGTCTACCATGATTCCCTACTTGTTGACGATATGACCCAAGAACTGGACCTCTCGCAGCCAAAAATCGCACTTGGACAATTTTGCATAAAGCTTCTCATTCCTTAAAGTCTCCAATACTTCGTTTAAGTGCTGTTCGTGATGCTCTTTGCTCCGAGAATAGACTAAAATGTCGTCAATAAAAACTATAACCGATCGGTCCAACATCGGTCGACACACTCGATTCATTAAGTCCATGAAAGCTGCAGGGGCATTGGTAAGTCCAAACAGCATTACTAAAAACTCGAAGTAGCTGTACCTCGTCTGAAAAGCCGTTTTCTGGACTTCTTCCTCCCGCACTCGCATTTGATGGTACCCTGACCGCATATCTATTTTCGAAAACCACAAAGCGCCTTGCAGTTGATCAAATAAGTCGTCGATGCGAGGTAACGGATACCGATTCTTTACCGTAAGCTTGTTCAACTCACGATAATCTATGCACATCCTATTTGAACTGTCCTTCTTCTTAACAAATAGAATAGGCGCTCCCCACGGCGAGCAACTTGATCGAATAAATCCCTTATCCAGTAGTTCCCGAAGTTGAATAGACAACTCCAGCATCTCTGGAGGTGCAAGACGGTATGGTGCTTTAGCTATCGGAGCCGCGCCAGGGGTTAAGTCGATCTTGAATTCTACCTGCCTCTCCGGTGGCACACTAGGCAGGTCCTTGGGAAAAACATCAGGAAAATCCCGAACCACCGGTATATCATCTGCTTTCTGCTGTGACTTCTTTTCTCGTGTGTCTAAAACGTATGCCACAAATCCCGAACCTCCATGTTGGAAATGTCTGCGTGCCCTAACAGCTGAACAGAAAATTGCACCTCGATTCCTTCTCTCACCCTGCACAACCAGCTCTCTCCCACTTGGGGTTTGAATCCACACTCGCTTGTTCTTACAATCAATCCATGACTCGTGCTGACCCAACCAATCCATACCAATAATAACACGAGTGTCGCTCAACGGTATAGGGATGAGATCGATCGAGAACTTTATTCCTTGAATCACTACTTCACATTCCCGATAAACACTAGTCGCTTGCACGGTTTTATCATCCGCAATTTCTACTTCTAACGGGCGATGAAGAGTCCCTAATGCAACATCGAAACTCTTTCCCAGAACGGCAGACACAAAAGAATGACTAGCACCCGAATCAAACAGTACAAAAGTAGGCGTAGAGTTGACTAAGAATGTTCCTAATCAAGCATAATAAATACATTAAATTCGTACACCAAAACATGAGGCAAGTAAAGAAAGAGTACCCGTAACGACGTCGGGCGCATCCTGTGCCTCCTCGGTGGTCATGACGAATGTTCGACCCTTGATCTTAGGGGTTTCCCCTTTTCCTTTCCTACCATCAGTAATTCGGAGAGTAGTGGGTGCTGGATTTTGGATCGTTCCTCGAGTCAGAAGGGGACACTGGGCCTTGAAGTGGCCCACCTGGTTACAATTAAAACAAATCTTGACCTCCTATCGACAATCATTGCCATAGTGGCCCTCCTTTCCACACTTATGACATATTAGCACCCAGCAACGCCCCTCATGATTCTTTCCACACTTATTACACTTACCCTGGCTCCTTTGACCTTGCTTTCCCTGATCTGCCCCTCGAAACTTCTTTGACGCCTGCTGAGTCTGAATAGGCGCCGGACGCTTCTGCCTTTGTTGGGTTTCCAATTCCAACTCTCGGGCCCGAGCGGCCGCGATCATATCAGTAAGAGTTTGGTGCCGAGCAGCAGACATAAATTCCCGAATGTCTTTGCGAAGCATCGCCAAATATCGAGTCATCCTCATGCGCTCAGTTGGCGCAAACTCTGGACTATAGAGTGCTCGCTCATTAAACTTTTTGGTGATCTTCATCACCGTCTCAGTGGTCTGGGTCAGATTCAGGTATTCCTGTGCCAAGCGTTCCATTTCCACCTGTGGAACATACTCCAGTTTACTGTTCCTTGAACTGTGGCCATGTAATAGCATCCAACTGAGCAGGGGTGAGATCTTTCGTTCGTATTTCCCACCAATCTTTCGCACCCTCTCTCAAAAGATTCACCGCAGATGTTACCTTGGAGTTCTCAGGACATGAACAGGTGCGGAAGGTACCCTTCACCGCGGAAATCCACCGCATACTGACAATCGGATCCCTGCCCCCATCGAACAACGGAGGCGAACAAGCCGAAAAGTCCTTATAGCTTGCATCCCTGGCCCGGGATGAACCCTGTGCAGCCAGTCGCTCCTCGAGCATTGTCATCAGCTCAGCCTTTGTGGTGCCAAAGAATTGAGATACTGCCGCCACCACTTCTCGTGAAACCTCTGCAGCGATCAAGTCGTGAAGGTTCTCATCAACCGAATTATCCCCACTCGAGGTACCCGTACTTGGTACACCGTTACTTCGGGTGATCGCCATTCTGAATCGCAAAATTCGAATATTAATACTCGGGTTACACCCGTTTACCCAACTACTCGACTTTCTAGGACTTTGGTTGACTACCCTTGACGTGAATCCTGTGCTTTCGGTAGTACTGGCCTGGTACTACCTTCCACACCTATTCGCCCTTGTTCCAAGTTCATTAACCATCCTCCTAAATTGTCGCATCTATGCTGATAAACCACTTCCTATGAATGATGCAGTCACGCACCGTGGTGCCTAATCATTTAACCTAAATCTCACACCCACCCGTGTCTAAGAGAAATACTGCTAACGTCGTCGAGTCGCCTCTCGGACACTTAGCCGTACACAATCAGGAATAAGATAGACGTTTGAATAACTGATCCTACCCTAAAGTCACAACCAAACAAGGAACAGCCAGTAAGGCCAGACCAAGAATTCTTAGGCTATCTTATCCTAATTGTATATAACCTACTAGCATTCACTAAGCAACCTAACGACACTAGCATGAAAGTCCAAAGTGGCACATTGCACAAACAGTCTATAGAATATCTTATCTAGGCAATTCTACATCCTAGCATATATCTCACATAACACAAACTTGGCATGGGTAATTTGGAATCACAAAACTTACTTGAGCTCGGTTGATGGTTCGCATCGCATCATCTTTCCTTTAATTAACTTTTTGAAAAATCATTTTCTTATCAAAATCACTCAGTCCTAAGTTTGAGTTTAGATTCCCAATACAGTTCATCCAAATCCCTCAAACCAAGCCTCTAATACCAATTTGTAACGCCCCAATTTCACAATTATAAAATTTCATTTATTACCAAGGTTCCAACAGAATCTTTATTCCCAAAAAGTAAAACTGTTTTGACATAATTATTAAACCAACAGCGAAAGCATTTAAAAATCATAACATAATCATTAAAATTAGAGGTGGCAAACGTGTCGGATCGTGTCGGGTTCGGGTCGTGTCAAAATTTAAACGGGTTGAAAACAAACGACACGAACTCGACACGTTTAATAAACAGGTCAGAATGCGTTGACACGAACTCGACACGTCTAAATAAGCCTAACCCGACACGACCTGTTTAACCCGCTTAACCCGTTTAACCCATTTAACCCGCTTAACCCGTTTAACCCGCTTAACCTGTTTAACCCGTTTAACATCTTTACCAAAGCATCAAACATACAAACATCGTTTGAAAGTTTACAAACCCCCAAAATAAAAGTACATGTTATAAAACATTAAATCGTACAAAATACAAAATATTAAAACCAAACTAATAGTTTTCAAGAATTTCAACTAAAGTTTTCAACTTCAGTATTTAAGTTCAAGTTTTCAACTTCAGATTTTAAACTTCAAGTTTTCAACTTCAGATTTTAAACTTCAAGTCTTTAGCCTGCTGAAACTGCCAACCTCCTGTTCATCACCCGACAAATTGATAGGATCATCCATGATTAACAGCCCTATAACAGATAACAAATTATCAGTTCAAATGATAACTTAAAACAAGCATAAAACAAATGTCATCAGTTTAACAACATAAAACAGATTATGAAGAACGGATTTTACATTATCATATTATCACACCAAACATATTTTACAGATTCAGATTTTACAAATTACAGATTATCAGTTCAAACGATAAGAACATATGTTACATATTATAAACTAAACATAATTTACAAATGAGAAGAATTAAGATCGAAGTGAGAGGTTGCGACTTACACTACGGTGGAGAGTTGAGGTGAGAGGAAGAGTCGTCAACGAGAAGCAACCAACCGGCGATGAATGGAGAAATAACGACTGTCGACAGCAAGAAGGAGGAACACGACAACTTCAACCTAGGGTTGCTTCTGAGTTCGCCAATTACAACATCAGAGAGACCTGCGGTTATGAGGAAAAACACGACAACTTCAATAAGTCGAAAATATTAGGGTTGCTTTTTTATGGAATACCGCTTACTACTTACTAGTACTCTCAAGCCCAGCCCATTTTATTATGCATTTTAAGAATTTTTGGGCTAACTTATATACATATATATATATATATATATATATATATATATATATATATATATATATATATATATATATATATATATATATATATATATAAACGGGTTATTTTTGAGTCATCTTCGAGTTGAAAACGTTAACCCTAACCCAACCCGTTTAATTGTCGTGTCGTGTCGTGTCGACCCGTTTAATTAAACGTGTCAAAAACCTTTACCCAAACCCGTTTATTTCGTGTCGATTTCGTGTCGGGTTGACGGGTCGTGTCAGCTTTTGCCAGGTCTAATTAAAATAAGTCTCGTGTATGCGATGCGCTGCCGTCAAGCCTTGCCCTTTCCTTTGTCATTTGAAATACCTGAAATGTTATAAAATCAACGGGTAAGCACAACGCTTAGTGAGTCCACAAATTACCATACATGCCCACACATTAAACAACCCGTCCTCGAGAACGACCCGACCCTACCCATCATACCACAGCTACGGGCGTCCATCATACAACAGCTATGGACACGGGGTGGTTCTACCCATCATACAATAGCTATGGGTTTCCGGTTATGGCCCAACCCATCATATAACAGCTATGGGACAAGGCAATAGTCCAACTCGTCATACAACAACTACGAGGTACACGCATCAGTACTGAGCCCAACAACAAATAATCACATATATAGAACAAATCATATAACTGTACAAAACACACAAGATGCTTAACATGCAACATCACATAGTAAGGTGAGGATACTCACTTGATTCAAAACCACACGGATATACTCTAATATCCCTACTAAGCTCGTCCAATCACCTAAATCCCACATACACAACATATTAATTACTGACCAGGCTCCTATAGACCTGCCTAAAGGTCAGACCCAACATTTGCCACCAAACAAGGGTCGAAAGTAATTTTCTGGTCAAACAGTCAATCGTCGCAGCGTGGCTCCTCACCCTACGCGTCGCGGCTATCTTCGCATAGTTACGGGGTTTAGCTAATCTGCATCGCTGACATAGCCAGTCCGCGTCGCGGACTCGAATTAATCCGAATTCTTATTAGCTCTTAATCAGTACAGCCATCAGCTAGGGTTCCTCTCTACACCCTTCCTGGGATCAGAAACTACCCTAAGGTCACTTCCTTATGGACATGCAAGTCCATGCATGTCCTTGGTCCAAACCCTAAGTGTTACAAGTCATCTAAGGCTACAAACCAATAGGTAACACCCTATGACGAGATGAAAAGGAAAGTCAGAAGAGTAAATCTTCTTACCTTACTTCTGAAAAATGGAGTGATGCACACGATCCGTTACAAGCCCTCTCTCGCGTTGTATCTCCTTCTTCTAATCTCCCAAAACCTTCAAAGCCTTGAAACCGAAGAGCCTCTGCCGAAACTAGTCGCCTCTACTCCAGAAAACCTCCAAAAACACGAACCCTAGGGCTGGGACCCCTTTATATAGGCGTTTAAATCTGAATTAGGGTTTTTTCACATTTGCGGTGCACCGCGCCGCGGATCCTCCCGAGCCGCGCCGCGCATACAAAATCATTCGCGAATCCAGATCCTTCCCGAGCCGCACCGCGGTTCCGCCCGAGCCTTTTTTTGGGAAGCACACGTACTCATACTTCAACATATATTTCCAAGATCCTGAACCCTTTTTTCTATTAGTTTAAGTTTTCATAAGAGACGGTTGTCATATTTTAAAAATATTATTTAATTGTGGATAATAGTTGTGCTTTGTTGACCTTAAGTATTTTTTAAGATAATGGATTGATTGATTGATGACTAGGTGTAGTTTTTAGAGATGTAGGTGGTTCGTGCAAAAGTATGTATGAAATAAATTGTATGTTGAGTGTTGTAATTGATGTTTTGTGTTGGTTTTTTCCTAACTTGCAACTACGTTTGCTACATTTAATATACATAGTCTATACATCGTTGAAACATGAATATATAATAAACATTTTCAATCATAATGCCAATTGTTCTTTACCGGAAAACACGAACATAAAAAATAGAGGGGTAAATCAAAATTTTAGTTGAATTTTTCATTGTCACCTGCGAAATCCTCAAGAATAGGATTAGGGTCTTTGGTGTTTCATGGGTTTAGTTGAAATTTTTGTCACTGTCAGTTGTTAACTCCTCAACTCGCCTGCCAAATGCTCAGGAACAACCTTAAAAAGAATTTGAAATCAAAATTTTTTGGAATGTCACCTGCATTGCGTTTTAATTTTTAAGGTTTTTCGAAAAAAACGATCATTTAGCAGCTGAAGGCATCAACTGCTAAATCCTCAAGAGGATTCGCAGGTGATGGAGCTCATCTGCTAAATGCTCAATGTCATCTGCTAAATGCTCTCGTCATCTACTAAATGCTCAATGTCATCTGCTAAATGTTCTCGTCATTTGCTAAATACTCTCTCTCACCTGCTAAATCATTTCTCTCACTGCTAAATCCTCTCAAGTTCATAACCCTAATTTTTTGTGCTTTAAAGGCTGGTACATTAAGCATAAAAATTTATATGTTCACTAATCTAACGCTTAAAACGTTAAATTATTAACTAGGGAAAAGTAATACATAAAAGAGAACATCAAATTTGAGCAAAAATAATTTCCATGTCGATAAATTTTGCGGAGCCATTTGAGAGCGTTTTTAGTCTACGGTAATGGAAAAAAATGATGTTTTTTTTCCAGTTTATATACTTAGGCTAATGGGCCGGCCCATCGGCATTTAGCAGCCCACCCTAAGGAGTTCGCAGCCCATGGTGACCATTTGGCAGGAGCCTCAAGGCTTGAAGAGCATTTGGCAGTGGAGTAGAGGAGTTAGCAGGTGGCAATGGCCACCTGCTAAATGCTTCGCTATTTTGAAGAAAATACTTTAATTTGTGCTGTTTTAAGAAAAACTAATATGGGATTAGGCTATTTTAGTCTTTTTTTTCTAAAAAAAAAAAAAAAAAAAGAGAACCATTAGATTAAGGAAGGATTACTGTTGAATTCGGTCGCGTTAACTACAAATTCACAACAGATACGTGTGTCGCTATGTCGAGATTTTTAGTAGAGCAACTAATTCTAAATATGATAATCGGTTCTTGAAAAAAGAAGTATGTTCGATAAAAAAAAAACGACGTTCAAATGTTCAGTACATGTTACAACAAATTAATATGATGACGAAATGCATATTGATATCGATATCGAATTTTTGTATCCCAGATCGACACTTGTTCTTGTTTTGTTTTTGCCACATATCATTTCAACGGAGTTTCAAACAATGGATTTGCTTAGATTAACACATAATGCATGGAATATCCATTTTGGAATCCATAAGGGCACATTTGTAGTAAAATTATATTTGAAAATGGAAAGTTAGCCTTTCGATGTCACTTAGTTGCCAAATCAAAGTTGTACAAACAGAATGATTTGATTGAGATTCTTGGTGCAATTTGAATTTCGCATAACTTCAGACATAAGCATTTCATAACCTGTTTTTAGTAGTTTTATTTTCTAATCAAATCAAATATATACTATAAATGGGACCTAATTCTAAACATTTGAATTTTGAAAACCATTTTAGAACAAAACTTTTCTTATTAAAGAAATATATATAGTAGCAGGTTCAATATAGAACTAAATTATACTAGTTAACCATAGAACCACGTGATATTTGCTCATGTTTACTTATGAACATAGACAATTTTCACGTGATTCTATGCTTGGCTAATCATTTCTAACCCAATCGTATCAATAAGTCATGGTTGTCTAACATGATGGCCTACCAAGTCATTCTCTATTGGCGGTCATGGCGGTCGAGTGGAAGTTATAGACTCTGATTAAAAATGTAAACTTTAACCACAATTTATTTTAGTAGATATTGCACTTTTTCGCATACAACTCTGACAAGCTTTGTCTGTGAAAAAGCAAGATTTTCGTAAGTATTCTCCTGCGTGCACAATTTTCATCTATATAATGTTACATTTTTACTAAATAATGTAAAGACGTCAATAAATATCGTTCAAGGTACATTTACATCGTTTTGCGATATTTTGTTGATACATAATTTCCTCCAATTTGTGAAAATATAGTGTGAAAATGCGGGAAAAAAGGGGAAAAATACCTTAAATAGAGGGGGACAACTACAATCCAAAATCTCGGCCCATGACCAATAATTTTGTAGCCATTTAGGATTTTTGCAGCCCATATACGATTTTTCACATGTCGGGTAAGACACGATAGATTTTCGCAAGACTAAGGAATTTCACAAGTACACATTGTGAAATTTCTAACTATTTTGGTCTAACTTCCTAAATTTTAAAAAAATCTATACATTATAATAAAGCAAGCATGTTAGTGTCACGTGTCAATTTTTTACCTTGCCTTCCTGCCACGTGTCTTCATATAATAGAGTCTTACTTTTTTTCCCGCCTAAACTTTTTTTCTCAATTTTTTTGTGCGTATTATGCGATTTTTAAATCCACTATAATATCATCCATTATACATCCCTTAAAATAAGGATGCCGTTTCCAAATACATAGGCTAAATTACGGTTTCAATTTTTGAAGTTTTATCGTTATCCCCGAATGTATCTCCGCCAATTTCGTTTAACATTTTGGAAACCAAATCACCCTCTATTTCTTTGTCTCTCTATACATAATCATATATCATCAAACGATTAGAAGTCGACTGGGTTAAAATATATCTCCACTCATAAGCGATTTCTAGATGCCTCTTTTGTCGATTTGGAGGTGAAAGACGATTAATCATTGATTTTGCCTCACCATGTCTGTGATTGTCTGCCAAAATCCGCCGTTCTCAAGCATCCGACGAGCACTATTCTTTTGCCGTTTTTTTAAATTTGGGTGTAACATGTGTAACTTCCTTTTTCTTTAATCGTGTTTTTTCATACACCATTGGTATGCTTTTTATATATGGATGCACTCTATAAAACAATTCTGATGAATATTCCGTCTAAATGCAGATTTTTTTTAGCATATATAGCAATTTGCTACTGGGAGTAGCAATTTAGGGTATGTTCAACATACTGTAATCAACTTGCCCTCCAATTGAAGTTCTTCTACATCAATATCAATGGGTAAGTATTAAAGCTTTCATTTACTATGTCGAATGCCATGATTACTATCTTGAGTTTTACAAATCTAATGACATGATTACTATCATGTGTTTAGGCAAGGGTTACGTGAGAGAACATCTGGGGTGCATGCATTACATGATAATATTTGATGTTGGTTGTGTCCCACTGTTGTTGCCGAGAGCAATACTGCTTCTTGCAATAGTCGATAAGAATTACTCAACACTGGTATATTTACTATGTGTAAACTGTAAAACCATATTAGCTACTACTTTTCACATATTTGATGTTTTTGCAGGCAATTAAAAAACAACAGATGAGCTATGAAAATTAAATGACTCTAGTACAGCAAGTAGTTTCAAAACCATGAAATACACTTTAAAATTGTAATAAAATTCATGTTTGAACCAGAAAAAAAATTACAACCTACATGCACCAAAAAAGAGATGTAGGATGATATGATAGCAGGGCATTTTTTTGCATTTGCCATATGTATGTAGAAAAAAGCATTGAACTTTAAGAAAAAAGGTTACATTTTGGAATTTATGTAGAAAATAGCACTGTACTTTCAACTATATATAATTATAGCATCCTAATTTCAACTCTTGAGTTGTTAAACTGATATTATATTAAAATTCTAGACCGTGCTGATGCTGCTAAAGCAAAATGTCCAATAGATTATCAAATTCTCGAGGTGAGCTCAGTTTTTATTGAGGTATGGTGTTGAGAAGTGGGAAACCAGAACCTGCATCTTTAGTTTCTGTTCTATAATTGTTTCTCTTTTCTGGTTTAGGTTTTCAATGAAGAAGAAAAACCTACAGATAAATTCATTTGTGCCAACCAAGAGAATGCTCATTCGAAAAACAGAAAATCTACAAGACTGTTGCAATTGACTACCCACGGTTTGCTAAAAGGAAATTTGTGGAGTACCTAATTTGTGGGTGATTTTCAACTATTTATTTTTAGTTGTTTTGTGGATAATATGCTCATTTTAATCTACGCTCTTCTGATGCAAACAGTGTTTTCTTTTTTTATTTTAAGGTATGGGATGGTGTTCGATGACTGATATATTTTCTTTTTCCATATCTAAGTAATGTTGTTGTTATTGAAAACCTTATGAATAAGTACATAAGGTTCCAACTGCAGGTAGCAATTATATTCTTGAATAGCTACTTAATAAAAAGTTAATTATTTTCAGTTGTAATTTGACAGTGTGAAATGAAAATAAGAAATGGTAAATCGTGTAATGGTGACATTTATTTATTGTTTGTCAGATGTTCATATGCTTTGAAGAAGTTACTCTAAAAGCAGAATCTTCAATAAGAGTGTGATGGTGTGAGTTTGAGAACATGATGGTTTTAAAGAAGGTATTTAATTCAATTGTCATGGTGTTGAAATGTAATTAGAAAATGAGTTGTCAACATCACTAACTATTAACATCTATGAAACAAAGGTTAAAATTTTTTGGTGTAGTTTAGTAGCATAGAAGTAGTTAGTTTGTAGAAAGGTTATGTATTTGAAAGAATTTAATGATTAGTTGATCAGATAACTATACTTTTGAACTTGTATTAAACAAGAATTAGGAATCACATTGCGTACAATATGTAGCTGAAACAACCAGATTCATGTCACAAAGGGGCAATTTTGTTAATGTTTGGGTCTATGTATGTACGTTTTTTTTTTTTTTTTGCTGTCTTGAATATGCTAATTGTAATTAATCGTTGAGGTTTTTGGCTTCATAGCGTGGTGTGGCTTCTTATTTTCTGTTTGCGTTATTGTGGATTGTTTGTAATATGTTTATCTCGATCTTATTATTAATGGTTATTTACTCTTGTATAAAAGGTTCATTTAGTCTAAAAAAGCAAACAATTCTTATTATACAAAAGTTTTTTATGATCCAGACTTAAGCTGATGTTCTATAGCAATTTCCGTGTCTGAATCATCAAATATAACTCCTCAGGTCAGGTTTGATCTTTTTAAGATGACGATTTCACCCTTGGACCAAAATTGGAAAGGAATAAATCTTTTAAATTGGTTGATTTCTAATCCAACCCTATTTCATTTGTAGTTTTCACAAAAAGTAAGTCGGACCTGTTTCTTTTGTAGTTTTCATGAATTGTCACTCTATTAATGTTTTAAATTGTGAAAATTGGTTGATTTTGTAGGAACTTATTGGTGGAAACATACTTCTTAAGTGTAAAGGTGATGTCTTCTAATGGGATGTATATATCCTCTTTTCTCTCTACAAGTTTCATCCTTCCATTACAGTTTTCATTTCGTAATTGCATATTAAGAAAAATAAGATGCACAAATTTTCTATTCTCTCTACAAGGTTTATAATTATTTTGTGTATGATTTTCATATCAAACATCTCATTTAAACCCTTCCACCACATGTTTAATATGTGTCTTTTCGTTGAATAACAATATTGATTTTATCATTAAATTATGCAAAAATTTCACAAATAACATCATACTTTTAAAATAAAATGTTTTTCTTAGTATATAAGTTTTTTTTTATTTCTCAACCGTGTAACACACGGGTTTGTAATCTAGTCTTTTTATAAAGTTAGTCTTATTCCCCTTTTTTTCTATTACTATTTGTGTGTGTGTGAATGAGCGAGCAACATACTCAAATATGTTTTTCTCCAGCCAATAACATATAATTAGCGCTCTATGGGAAGACGAATACAACCATTCCGATCTACATGATATTCTTTTCATCATGATGATGACGATACGAAGGATAGGTCTCATAGAAGTTTGGTGCAAGAAAACATGCAACTTTCTCGATAAGCTTGTGATGTTCCAGCATCCATCCAAACTCAGATGGCTACAACCCTCCAACCCCCACTCCATATATAACACACATTCACACACTATACACACACTTCACTTCACTTCAACTTCTTTTAAGTTATTTACAGTCATTATGGAATCCCCTAGAATAAAAACCACTCACAAGGTCAATATCATCATGCATTTGCTTCTTTCTGTTTTTTTTTTTTTTTTTCAGGATCTATTGATTCTCTTCCATGTTTAGCCATTCTAACATGTTTTCCGTTCGTATTGTTGGTTAAAGTTTGTGAAGGGTAATTCTTACAGCAGCAATGCTGTTCGTTCACCAACTAGACCTGTGAAATCTGTCTCCCCTTCGTTTCCCATCAAAACAAAATCTTCGGTATGACCATTTGATTAATTAGCTGTAATAATTAATAATGTCTGATTTTCTATTGATTGTGATTAATTACAAGAACTAAGAACCACCACTATACAAAGAACGTTACAAAATTTGGTCGTATCTTTTGGTTGCTATATGTATCGCGATATAAACGAATTTTAAGTTAGTTTCAGGTTATCCCGACGAAGACATCAATAAAAGAAAATATGAAGCCCGTGGATGTCAAATTCCAAACACTGACGAAAGAAAACACTAAATCAGTGGAAGTCAAACTCCAAACGAAGGAAAGAGCACTCAAACGTGCTTTCTTCAACTACTCGGTGAGTTTTCCACTTTTCCTCAAGTAAATAGGTCGCCTACGGATGCAAATGACAACTGTAAAAGTGGCTATCTTTGTACCGATTTACTATAAAGTTTAAGACTATTTGCATACAGGTTGCAACCAAGCTCTATCTTATGGAGCAACAAAAAAAGCAAATAGAGAAGATACAGAAGGCAAGCTAGTAATTGTTTAAAATTATAGCATCAATCTCATTCTTGATTTTGTAGTTCCTATGATCATAAGAGTTACATAACAACGTATAAACAGAACAGAAAACAATAATATAAGAATTGACGTAAACGATCCAATCTATTACATTTTGACGTTTACATTAACTGAAAACCTGAAATCAGATGATCGAGGAAGAAGAGGTTCGAATCTTAAGAAAAGAGATGATCCCTCGAGCTCAGTTGATGCCTCTATTTGATCGGCCTTTCTTTCCACGAAGGTTATAATAATTTAAGCAAATCTCTTGACTGATATTCTCGCAATCTTCGAGGACTTAACTTATTGTTTCTATTCTACAGATCTACAACTCCTACAAAAGCAGCGAAAAAGTCAACTTCCCAAGAAACCCATAGAAACAGCTTCTCATGTGCGCAAGAATTCTACAATTTCAGAGAAAACGAAGCGAGTTAATCACCATCATCGATCATTAATCATGTATCATAGTACAACTCCAGCTGATGTTGTTGAAGTTCTTGCCGATGATGAGGTGTTTTGACTCTGTAGAAGAGTGGTACTTTAATTTGTGAACAAAAGGAAGTTGGTAGAGATGGATTTTGTTGAATAATATCTGAAGCCGCTAGAGTAAACTGTTACTTTGGGCTGATTTTTTTTTTTTTTTTTTCCAAACTGCAATCCACCCAAGGTTGAATTGAAGCCCGTGGGATTCAAACCTGGCATACCTTTTTTTGGGATGAATAAATCTCAATCGATAGCTACCTTGATGATGATTATTAGTTTGGTTTCTTTTATGTTATCATGTACTGATTGATCTTATTGAATGGAAAGTTATGCATCTTTGTCAATTTTGTCACCTCCCTTAATTATGCATATACTTTACCGAACATTTATTAAAAGAGTCAGCATCCACTTGAGAGGTTTATGAACCTATGGAAAGTGATAGGCCCATATAGACTTAATTACCAATAATACAACAAGGATGAAGGATACGTACATGTGGAACTGGAGTTAAATACAACAAATTTCGACGGTTATAATAATTTTTTATCAGAAACATTTCGGTTTAAAGCTCAAAATTTTGTTGTGGGACAAAACTTCGAAAGACAAAGGTTTGAACAAATAACCTTTTACGACTCCGTAATAGACTAATACGTATTTCTAACTTAATATGCTAAATAATAGCAGCACTTAATGCAAGAATATAATATCATAGATATAGATGGAATTAACATCATAGTTGTACTTTCTTCCACACTTAATTCACCAAGATAGCTTACATAACTTCAAGCACAAGTGACAATTAAGTGAGAAATCTCATAATTACAAAGCTTGTGATCAAGGATTTTTATCGGCTTTTATACAAGGTAAAAATGTTCTTCAAGTATTCCATAATATCAAGCGTTAATGTTTTATAAATGTAATAAACTTTATCCCGTGTATACATTGATACTACTAGAAAAAATGTTTTTAATGACACGCATTGCGTGTCATTAAAGAGTACATATGACACACAAATGTGTGTCATTGAAGCCCCAGTCATAAATGAGAGATGACACAGATTCGTGTGTCATAAATTTACGACATACATTTAGGACACACATTGCATGTTATTGAATTCTTATTCATAAATGAAAAATGACACATTTGTATGTCATGAATATTATTAACACAATATTAAAATTAAATCACACATTATTAATGTCTCATATTATAAAATAAAATATTATTAATACAAATCTAATCCATTACAACATCATAATGTCATATGTCAAATACATAATAATAGACATCAAAAATCCACCGTCCGCACCACCCGACCATCCACACCACCAATGTTGCCCCTTGTACCACCCTCTGCAAACAAAAATACAATAAAATAAAATCAGCATACATGTATTTTATGCTTATATATAACAGTAAAAAATGGTAAGTTTGTTACCTACCATATATATATATATATATATATATATATATATATATATATATATATATATATATATATATATATATATATATATATATATATATATATATATATATATATATATATATATATATATATATATATATATATATATATATACTAGTTATGAGACACGTACTTGTCATTTAAATCCTCCGTAGCTTCCATTACTCTATCAAAAAGATTATCACCATCTTTGAGACCAAGTTTTTCTCTTTGTCGACATTGAAACTTGAGAGAAAGTCCAACAACTACTGCAAAAAAAAGGTATTGACAATCCGAGGACTACATTGCTGTTTGGAACGCCGGAAGTTTCTGCTAGCATCATAATTCAGGCCACAATCGACATAAAGACTTGTATTCCCTAAGAATGAATAAAAGGACACGTTGAGAAATTTCACCAATGTTGCTGGTATCAGACTCGTGAAGATATTGTATGAGATGTTGAGGCCATTCAACCCATGAAGCTCGGCTGCTGATGCTAAAATGTCGGTTACATGGTTGTGAGAAACATCCGACTGCATTTTACGCAAACCTGATGGAATTTCACCGATCAGGCGATTACTACTTATGTTCAATGTGCATAGCATGCCCAGATCTATTATTGACAAAGGTATCTTTCCACCTAATGAATTTCCACCAAGTCGAAGATCTATCGAGTCTCATTAGCCCTGACAAGTTCCCTATAGAAGTTGGAATTGAGCCATTGAAATGGTTATGACTTGCATCAAACTTCTACATCCCTTGGCACTATTATCTAAAACCAATTTGTTAAGACTTGGGCAGTTCCCAAGCTTAGAAGGAATACTCCCTTCTAGATAATTGAACCCCAAAACCAGCGTCTGCAGTTGCTTTCCTGAGCTAAAAAAAGGTTTCAACTTAGCAAAAATGTGTTCCTTACACCATAACCAATGCAACATTAAACGCTAATGAATGCTAGCCAAAACTGTGGGTACATGGTATGAGCATCATTCCATCACATCAAAACCTCTGCCACCTCAGCATCACTTCCTTACTACTTACCACTTACCCCAGGAAATATCACACCAAATTAATTTCTAAATCGCTATCTAATTGATATAAAATTATTTTTTGACAAAACTTCATAAATGGTCCCTGTGGTTTCACAGGATATTGAGTTTCGTCCCTAACTTTCAAAAACCTCAAGGATAATCCCTGTGGTTTGAAAACTTTTCATAAATGGTCCCTCCGTCAACTTTTGGCCGTTAAGTAGATAACGGATGAGGGCAAAATGATATTTTCCATATCGAGGACCATTTGTGAATAGTTTGCAAACTTTGACACTTTAAGGTAGGTACTAAAATTGTTATTATGTTATAGTTAAAGGGGGCTTGTGGACATTTTATGTTTGACATTTTAAGGCAGGTTCAACCAATTCATTCTGAAACAAATCACCGTATTTCAAGAAACCACTCGACTGTTTTTCACTTTGTAGCAGTTTTGTGTAAAGTTTAATCAGAAATCGAGATAGCGAGATAGAGATATTACAAGATAGAGGGAATGAAGCGAGATGGCGAAAAAACGATTTCAGGATTTCAAGATTCGGATGCAGAAAGCGAGACAAAGAAGGACAGAAGTAGCGATTTCGTTGCTAGAGTCTGACCATGGCACTGACCGGCAGCGTGAAGGTATTTGGGGGCAGTAGTGGACTCCGATATGGAGCAAAAATCATCCCTCGATTCAGTTAATCTCTGGGAGAAGAGACACAACGTCGGCGGTGTTGATACTAGGAGAAGAATCCGACGAAGAAGAATCTGCCATGGAGGTAATGGTGTGCGACGACTGCTAGGCGGGAAGAAGAATCTGACGAAGGATTTATGTCGATCTTGGCGGTATGGCTGTGATGAGGTAGTTGATGACGTTGGACCTCGCCATCACCGGAAGTCGTGTGGGGCAGTCCAAGCTTTGTCGCCGGAGAAGAGGGTAGCGTCGGACTTCCAGTTGCAGGATTTTTGTCGATCTTGTTTCTATGTATTATCGAATTGGTCCTTGGATTCTACTTGATTGAATTTATTGGGATTCAATTTTTTTAGGGTTCTTGAATTTGGGGATTGTGGTTTCTTTCCACCCAGGCGCAAAAGACGTGAGAGAGAGAGAACCGTATGGTGGGTGGGTGGGGGTTTGGGTATTTTTTATTTTAGTCTAAAATCTTTAATAAAAAGTATATAAAAAGAAATAAAATAATAAAATAATAATGTTCATAAATGGTACCTGTTAGTGAAAAGACCGTTTTGCCCCCATCCGTTATGTATTTAACGGCTAAAAGTTAATAGAGGGACCTTCCATGAAAAGTTTTCAAACCACAGGGACCATTCTTGAGGTTTTTGAAAGTTAGGGACGAAACTCGATATCCTGTGAAACCACAGGGACCATTTTTGAAGTTTTGTCTTATTTTTTAATAATAAATAGATTTCATTTTAGAGAGACAAAGAGAGGAAGAAAGAGAGTGTATGTATCATATGGAGAGAATGAGAGAGAGGCGTGGTAGGGAATGAGGGTGCTCACGGTTCATCACACCACGTCACACATCCTCGGGATGGTGTTCAAGGTGTGGTCACGTCGCTATGTAAGCATCACACCTATGGCATGCCACTCACACCCAGCAACCTTAAAATAAGGTTGTTATATGTCGGGTAAAAAAGATGTAAAATCACATTTTAATGAAAAAATAAAATGCCTAAACGTAATTTTTAAAGTTAGACTTGTCATGTTTGACAATCTTATGACGACACCGGGTTGGGGCAAAATGTGAGAAACAAATCATGTATTTTTGTAGTGTATTTTTGTCGTTTGACTTATTCAACTAAAACGATTTAGGTCATCCAGAATTCTTCTCAGCTGTATGCGTATCAGCAAGATCTGCGGTAGTTAACAACACTCTTTTGAGAACTAGTTTTTAACTTTTAGAAAAAAACAAACAAAAATTTTCATTCAGGAGTTTTAAACTTCTAATCCCACAACTGCTTCATGTAGTTTTTGGAAGCTTTAATATTTCAGAGCTTTTAACTTTTGATTTTTTATATTATTTTAATCTTTTAATAGCTAACAGCTACTATATAAAAGTTATAGCTAACAGCTTCCGGATACCAGCTAATTTTGTCAAACACACCAAATATATTCTAACTTTTGGTTCAACTTACATGAACTCTATATTCGTATCCCCAAAATTCAAATATCCGAGTTAATATCTATATTCTAAATTTTAAATGTTCAAATTTTGGATATGGTTTTGAATATTAAAATTTAAAATCTAAAATTTCAGATATATTATGGAAAAAAAAAACCGTTGTAAATGTCTCAAAAATATCTTTGACTGAGAAAAAGGTCATATAATATATATCTCAAAAATTTTAGTCGGTGTAGTTCATACTTCATACTAGCTTTCCTACCTTCAAACAAAAAAAAAAAAAAAGAAACTAACAAATTAAACATCACTTAATCTTATTGACCTAATAAACAATAATCCGGAAGGGGTACAACTTGAGTAACCTTTTTGTTTTGTTACTACCATATGATATCTATTCACACTTGATGGAGCGGTATATGTGGCGGACAAAGAACAAAGCGGCCCGAAAACCCACCATACCAAGCATGAGAAAGAAGCCGTAACAAATGCAAGCCATGTACCCGAAGAAAAACGAGGTTTGCATGAATCCCGACATGTCAGATCGTTCGTAGTAGTAATACAAACAATACCCGTAGATGAAAACGCCCGTTGACCCGCCACATAGGAAAGACCTAAAAAAATAATTCATAAATAAAGTGGAAGTGTTAATAATTTACAGTTTTGGTCCTTGAGTAGTTTGTGTAGCTGATTTTTGAGATTTCGGTCCCAAAAAGTTTTCTTGTAATTTTGGCCCATAATAGAGATTCTGGTAACGTTTTGGTCTTTGTTCCAAGTAAAACTATTATTATGGTCCCTGAGTATAGCTGATTTTTGCAATATCAGTTCTTTTGCATTTTGGTCATTATTTGAGGTTCTTGTAAGGTTTTGGTCTCTGTTCTAAGTAAAATGACTATTTTTTGTCCCTTGGTTTAGATGGTTTTTGCAATTTTGATCCTAAAAAGTTGCCTTTAACAATCTTGGTCCTCATATGAGGCTTTTGCAATGCTTTTGGTGTTTATTCCAAGTAAAAGTTACTATTTTGGTCCCTCAATATAGCTAATTGTTGCAATATCAATCACAAAAATATAATCAAGTTCAAGGAACACGGACCAAAAAGGTTGCAAATACCTAAAATGAGGACCAAAATTGCAAGAAAACTTTTTGGGACCAGAATTGAAAAAACCAGCTATACTTAGAGACCAAAAATGTAACTCAGTTTAATACATTTAAAAAGAGTAAAATGCATTTTTGGTCCCTGAATATATCTGATTTTTTGTAATTTTGGTCCCCATTTGAGGCCCTTGTAAGTTGTAACATATTTGGTCCCTGTTCCAAGTAAAATGACTATTTTTTCCATGAGTATACCTATTTTTGCTATATCAACCCAAAAACATAGTCAGTTTCTTGGAAAATGGACCACATATGTTACCATAACCTCTAATAAGAACCAAAATTGCAAGAGAAAAACTAATTGGGACCAAAATTGAAAAAGAAAACAATAAGGGACCAAAAAATGTAATTTCTCCAATACATTAAAAAATCATTAAATCGAGGCGAAAAATGTGACGTAGTACGTACCTCCACCACCATTCGTGGTCTTCAGCAGCAAGTTGGAAATAAGTCAACGCGACCGTGATAAAGGCGGTAACGATCAAGAGAATAATAAAAACAATAAATAAAATACTGTAAATCGTATAAATCCTGTGGCCCCACACACTAGCAAATATATAGTAAAGCTCGATGTAGATTGCACTGAAGGGAAGAAAACCAGCCATGGCCATTTGCGGGATGGTTTTCCGGTACCAAGGAAGTGGCGGAATTTCTCTCGGATATTTCGTGGTGCGAACGGGTGCTTGGAATTCCGCTTTGCTGTTTTTTCCAGCAATACCCCCGAGAACTAGTAAAGGTGATGTCACCAATGTCCAGATTAGAACAATGACTACAATTGTACCGAAGGGTAGGGCTGCGGTGGCGGTGTACGCGATTGCTACCGTGTTTAGGAAGCAGAAGGTGAGGAAGAGGGGCCCGCAGAAGAGGCAGCCGGTTAAGAGTAAGTTTCGTACCTGTTTGATGAGAGATGTTAAATGGTGATAAACTGATAATGGTTGAGAAAAGGGTAAAATGGTAAAATGGTAAATTCATACCCAGTTGCTTCCTTCGAGTTGGTGGTAGAAGGAGGATGCGGTGTAGCCTGCGATTCCGGAAGTGAGCGCGTATATGACAACGAGTGCGGTGAAGAGGGCGCCGCGGTTGTATGGATAAAATACGCCAACGAGAGCGAGTATAAAGATGAAAAGTGCACTGTGAAAAAAAAACAAAAAGTAATTAATAATATGAATTGACAGGTGGCAGGCGTTTGTTGGTGGAACTTTATTTGAAGGAATGGAATTGGAATCTGTCAAGTGTTTGGTTGGCAGGAAATGACATGTAGCTCGATACTTTTAAATTTTTACTTGTAAATGAATCTGTTATTTATTTTAATCTACTTCAATGTATAATGAGGGTAATTTGATTCTTTAGAATAAAAATTAAGCAGTTTCAAAAGTTTCACTTCCAAATAAATCTTTAGTTTTTATTTATTCCAATATATAATGATGATATTTTAGTTTTTAGATAAAGATTTAATAAATTCTAAAACTTTCATTTCCAAATAAACCATTGATTAGTAGTTATTACGATATATAATGAGGGCATTTTGGTCTTTTAATAAAAACTGAGAAATTTTAAGAGTTTTCACTTATAGAAAAAAAAATTATTTTTTTATTTCAATATATAGCAAGAGTATTTTGGTCTTTTAATAAAAACTGAATAACTTATAAATTTTTTCGCTTCTAAAAAAATCTTTCATTTGAACTTTTTCATTATATAACGAGGACATTTTCGCCTTTTGATAAAAATTAAATAACTTTTCGAATTTTCCTACAAAATAAATCTTTTATTTTTATCTATCTTGAAAGATAAAGGGAGTATTTTGGTCAGGAAAGAAGAATGTAACTGAATTCCTTCCACCCACCCCTAGAATTATGATGAAACCCATCAAACATGGAATCTGAAAGAATAGAATTCCATCCATATGGCAACCAAACACAGTACGAAACGGAATCTTGAATTCCAATTCCATCCATGAACCAACCGAAATGATGGAATGTGTGAAACAAATAATAACTAATTCACTTACAGAGCAAATAGCTGGGTACCAGAACCAAGTGCAGCAGCAAACAAAGACTTGTACTTTGGATACCTAAAAACATCACCATGAATGTACTTCCACCCTGTTTCCTCTTGATCATCAGCCGCCTCTTCATCATGAGCATACCTTTAACAAATACACAATTATCCAAGGGTAAAAACGTAATTTCAGATGAGAGGGTTCAGGGTATGTAAAATAAATAAAATTTATTCTTACTTGACAAAGTCATTCTTCAAGACCCGCATCAAAATAGTGGCAAGAAAACCGGTTAACAGAAGAACTGTGACACACGAGTTGATAATTGAAAACCAATGAATCTCCAAATGATGTGGTTGTGAAGAAGATTGAGAATATTTCTCCATTCTATTTTCAAAAGGAATATTTGTTTCTTTCCATCTGACTGTATACATAAATTCCACCTCAGTTTCTTTATCTTCAGTAAGATCCGCCACAGCATTAGGATCAGCTTTTGCGTTTATTTCTATCACACGGTCTTTGTTGTAGAGGATCTCAAAGTGAAGATGTTTAAAAAGGTAATATCTTTCCTCACTAGGGTCATTTTTGTCTTTTTCAACTTTCCCTAGAAAGCCCCAGAAAGGTAAGTCGTCATAGTACATTTGGAAATAGTAATCCTTGGTGACAGCACTTCTGAATTTAGCTACTTCCTGTTTTGTAAGTTTTTTCCTGCAAACAATTTCAGAGTCTTTTTCAATCATGAAGTCGAGTTTGTAAGGGGCACTGACTAAACGGTCTCCATTTAGTACTTCACCAAGTGCTTCTGGTTTCTCCTTTAAATGAGCTGCAAATAATATTTGTATTAGTGATGTATGATGGCAAGAATAATAAGCCAAAGAAATGAAAAAATGAAAGAAAAACAATACAGAAAACAAGCACACGCACCTGGTAAACAGAAGGGTAGATCAAAAAACCGGTATGTTTCACTGTAGAAGAAGACAAAGTAATGAAATGAGTTTTTAAAAATCGGACTAATAAGATGAATATGCTGAAGAAGTTTAAGGTACTTTGAATTTGAAGAAACTATGAGAAATCAAGTGCATTTCAAAGAATAGACACAGATTTGTAATCCTAAATCTACACATTCTCTAACTAAGAGTTCGTGTATCTCACATTAACTACCCAACTCTTTTCCTCCCTTTATTTGTGCTATATAATCTGCTCATAACTCTCTACATTTTCTTCCAAAGAAAACACGAATTACAATGTTGGAACCGAGCGCGACAACTTCGCCTACATCTAAACTAGCTGAAATGATCACCGAACAATCTGAAGTTCAACCGATGATACTTAAAACTAAGCAAATAAAATTCCAATTAGCATAACTGAAACTGAGATCCAGCAACGCAAACCCTAATTCTATCAAATTAGATCCACCAGGTCAGTACAAGCAGTAGCAAGAAACAAAATGTGTAAAACCAAACGCATAAAACAGAGATCTAATCAATGCATACCTAGGGTTATGAAATGGACCGACTTTGTTGGCGTAAATTGGGACTTCATCGCCAGATTTGTATTTATGATCTGAGGCGTCCGATCGAACTTCTACAATGCTGAATGCCACTAGTAGCACCACCAGCAACCACCGTACCACCGACATTTTCTTCCACATCTTTGACGTCTGCTATAGTGGACACCAATAGATGCGATCTTTACATGGATGTCGATATAATCAGATAGCTTTTATATATAGTCCGGCAACGTCTGTTGGAAGGGGGTTATCGTGTACTCGAAAAAGTGAGCATTACATAAATGGCCCTTCAAGTTTTGTTTCTGTAATTTAATCACCGGCATCTTTGATCTGCATTTTATAAATTTCAATTCTTTATGCATTCTTTCACAAACATCGCTTTTTGGTGCAACAACAGAAGTGTTAACATAAGAATCATTTCGAATCCATAAGAAAATACAGTTAAGCTACATATAAAGAATACGATGGGCCGTTCTAGAGAGAAACTTGGGCTCCGTTTGGTTCGCGGAATTTTTCAGGATTTGCATTTTAGATCCTGGAAAATCCTATGTTTGGTTGGAGAATAAGCATAGAATTTAAAATGATAAGATTTTTTAAAATGACTCAAAATCTCATGAACGAAGGATTTATAAATACCTTGACCCTCCCCCCCCCCCCCCCCCAACATTTAAAATTTCATGAATGAAATATTTGTTTTTTCACCTCCGACTACTACACCAATGCCTCCTCCACAACTTGCCACCCCACTGTCGAGGCTGCCTCCACCCCCGGCCACCCTACTGCTGAGGTCGCCTCCACTTTTCACTAACTTGCCGCCGACGACGCCTCACCTCTGGCCACTCCACCACCACTGCCACATATACATTCGGCCACCCCAATATTGCTACCGCCTTGATCTCCGGCCACCCCACCGTTGACGTCGTCTCCACCTCCGGCCACCTCATCTCCCATGCTGCCTCCACCTCTGGCCACTCCCACCGATGCCGACTCGTCCACTTCTGCCCACCCGATCAATGCCTCCTCCTCCATCTCTCGTTACCCCATCGTCGACACTACCTCCACCCCCAGCCACCTACCATCGTTGCCTCCATCTTCGACGACACCACAGTTGATGCTCTACCTCTCGCCACCCCACCACTGATGATATCGCCTCCACCTCCGACAACCCCACCCCCCCTTGCCGCCTCCACCTTTGGCCCCTACCGCTAATGTCGCCTTTAGCTCCCACTACCCCACCACCACGTCCAACTCCACCTGCGGCCATCCCACCGTCGATGCCACCTTCTCCTCCAGCCACCCTATCAACGACGTTGGCTCCACCGCAGATTTCGTGTCAACTATTCTATCATCGATTATCGGTTATTGGTTAACGATGATTTAATGTTGATCGTTCTAATGTTTGTTTTTTTCAATTTTATAAAGGTTTTGATATCCAACCAAACGGGTTATGGAATTTTAAATCCTAAGATTTTAAATTCTGAAGGATTTGAAATTGCATTGAATTTGAAATATTAGGGTTTGAAATCCACGAACCAAAAATAAATTTTTACATTTAGGGTCTGCTTGATAATGGCAGATTGCGTGATGGTCCAGGGCCTCTAGCTCATCTAAGGACCCATTTTTAGTGACCTAATGAGTATCATTATTAGTATCATTATGCAGAACAAAGTTTGCATATGATATGCTAGAAGCGGGAAAGCAAGAGGAAAAACTCAAAAGGAAATGGGCAAATAATTTGGAGGTAAATCGGGGATGACTAAGCGAGCACAGTAGCCCCTTTGGGCTCTCCTCAACGGTTATCGGTTTTGCCTCATCCTACACACCTAGGAAAGATGATTATATTAAATAAAATTGGTAAACTGTTTTTTATTTCTCAATCCCTTCCTCTATTAAAATTCTAATGTCCATCTGACTATATCTATCATCTTTATCACGTTCAGTAATTCAATATATATCTATGTTTTTCGATTCTCAGAACTTAACCTCTCACAGGTAATAAAACAGTTAAAGTTCAAGAATCATAATCGTACAAGCAAGAATTACAAAAATTTGAGATTTTGATTTTATACTACTATAAACAAAATCCCGATTCCGATTTCAGATTTTTCTATTATTAATCAACTTGACAAATTCTAACCTAGAATTGGATATGTAGGTTAATTGACTTATTGTCTTAATGAATTTGACAATTTCTCGATTGTACTTTTTTTTTATGTTATTAACTTATTGTACTCTTATTACTTAACTAAATTAATTTATGTTTTTTAGTATTGTAGGTTAAATTGAAAGAGATATTCTTGCTGTAAATTTCTAAGTCTTCGCTCTAGAAAGAGAAAATAGAAAAGAATCAGACTTTTTTTTTCATCATCATAGGTTTATTAAATTATACGTTATAATTAAGTCTAAAATAATTAAATGTTGCCTAGAAAACATTTATTTGGAAATAAAAAAAGAAAAACACTAAAAACCAAACGACTAATACTATCACAAAAGGGATCCATGTATAAATTTATGAAAAAATATATATGTCTAAGTCTTCAAATAAACATAAAAATCTTATTAGTGAGAATGAAAATTGCACAAATGAGCATTATAATGTCACTAATGAGAATGAAAATATCGCTAATGAATATCATAATGTTCCGGATGAAAATGGTAATGTCACTAGTATTAATGAAAAATATCACTAACGATGATGAAATAGACCTAATGGTAATAATAATAATGTTATGAATAAGAATGAACTTCATTTGTTTCCCCCTTATATATATATATATATATATATATATATATATATATATATATATATATATATATATATATATATATATATATATATATATATATATATATATATATATATATATATATATATATATATATATATATATATATATATATATATAGGATACTATTGACAATAAATGAAGAGAAATTATAGTTGAAAAGAGAATGAAATCTTGTGTTCCCCAAGTAATTTGGATACTCTATATCTAAAAGTTGAAAGTAGCAAGACATGTATCCATGGAATATGTTTTTTTTTCAGCTCTTAGGGACCTCAAATGTTTGTAAGTTTTAGTGAATTAGTGTTGTCTTACTTTTTTATACATTATTCTAGTTAACTAATCATAACTTTTTTTTTTGTTTTGCCCCGAGCCTCAAATCAGCTTGGACTAGCCTTGTTTACATTCATATTAAAATTGTATTTGAGTAGGAAGATAAAATGGAATTTGAATAAAGAACATGGTTTAAAAGTACCTACTAGAACGAAAATCATCTTATAAGCTATAAATATATCGTATTAATAGCAACAAATATTATTATTTATTTAATATGTTCAAATTGCTTTTTAAGCAATATAAACCGGTTGGTGGCTAGCGCCAACCGAAAGTGAAAGAATGAGTGTGCTTAAGAAGGGTATCTCTAGGGATGAGCAACCCAACCCAATTTCTGAGTCGGTACGAAACTGAAAATGCATCATACCTTAATTGAATACATATATTCATTACATGTATTCAGTTCCTCCTATCCAACCATTTTCGAGATTCGTTACTACCCGGTTCCGGTACTGAATATTTCTCGAAAACATGAACAAACCAGAACCTTAAGGGTGCATTTGGTAGCAAGAACTAGGAAGGACTGGACAGCACTAAAGATTTTAAAGGGTGTTTGGCAAACTTGGAACAGGAACAAAACTGAAATTTGACCGGGTCCAATGGGACAACTTGGTAAAATAATAGTCCAACCCAATTAGGTGGAACCGGATGGAATACGCGTCTTTTTTTTTCTGCACTTGACAAATATACCCCTAGGACTTCTTCTTCCCGCTTTCACGTATCCGTAGCTATCGGCTCCTTCTTCTTCATATTGTTATCTTCTTCTTCAATAAGCAACAGTCCAGTCCTTTCTCGCCATCGTTTTCAGCTCTACGGTTCCTCTTATTTTCTGTAGTTGACGAATATAACCCTAGGACAACATCAGTTCCACGCTTCTTTTTTTTTATTCCCAGCAATCGTCGATCATTCCACACCCAAATCAGGTACGAATCTATTTAAACTTCATACAATTTCGTTGTTTGCATTTAAACCAAGTGATTCTCCTACTTCAGTGATATCGATTTGAGATTTGATATGTTCAGTGATATCGGTTTATTTTTGGTATAATTATCGTAATCGATTTGAGATATTGTAACTCTAAAACGAAGTGCCATTAGGGTAGTTTAGTGCTTCTGGTTATGATTTATAGATTGTCTTTAAATTTGATTCAAATGAAAGGGTATCGGGCTATCGGCCCTCTCATCCACATAATGAAGCATAGATTCTTTCTGCACTTACAAGACAAGAATATTATTCTTCCTTCTACACAATTGTACATGCATTTGGATTTTCGCCACTGAAAATGGAGGTAACAAGACTCACTGACACGCATAAATTCTGCAGTTGATTCTACCCTTGCCAATTCGTTTTCTGTTGGGTAAATGGAGAAATTAAAATAAAAAAAATAAATTATTAGCTCCAAAAATTGTTATATAGAACAAACATAAACAAATACCTGAAAGAAACTTCAAGAAGGTTGCTCCCACAAAACGTACACAATTTTCTTTATTAAGGCATTATTTTATTCTATGATTTGTTGTAAGCTTCCTGGTATAATATTTGCTATTGTACTTCATTAAAGCATTGTACTTTGCAAACGTACACAATTTTCTTCATTAAGACAAGTGTGTTAGATATGTTTCTAATTTGTGTACATGTTTTTTTATAAACTTGTAGATATGGATCGTAATCTGTTGCTCATATATGTTAAAGTATTAGACATCTACATTAAGTTGTTAATGTGTCTAGCTACAATTAGAGTTTGGTTACTTGAATGTGAGGAAAAAGAAGCTCAAAGGAGACAACTGGGCCAAAGTACATTAGAATTGTTAGGATCAAGACACTTAGCATACGGACACGAAACTCACACACTCAGCTCACAAATTAAGAACACAAGAATTTAACGTGGTTCGGTCCAAAACTGACCTACGTCCACGGCGGGTAACTAGGAATTTATATTCAACTACATTGTTGTGGTGTGGTACATTTGTGTTCTTTGTGCAGCCTCCTATTTATATACAAAAGTTGCAGTGTGAACAAAGAATTGTGAAACAGCAGGCGTAAAACAATTACCCATTTGTTTCCTCCTTTTGTTGACTTGTGATACAAGTGTGTTCAAAGCATTCACACCTAACAATCTCCCACTTGAAAGCTTGAACAACTTGGTCTTTCTCTGCCATCCAAATCTTGCAACAATCCTTAAACAAACACACTCTCTCTCACTTGAAGCCACGGAAGAATCTTCACCTGTGCTTCAACTGTGTATTCCAAAAAACACTTTCCTTCTTAGTTACCCCGGCCTTCTCATCAGTTAACCTGAAAGGCCCGTTAAAACTCCCGTGAGTTTCAACATGTTCAATAGGGGCTCCCACTGAAAATGAACTACCGAATCCTGGAACAATCCGAGAACAAACAACAACACTCTCCATATTTAGCAAGTTATCAAAACTGGAGAGACTTTTACAGCTGAAAACTGGTTCTAAATCCACTGTCGTCCTGGACCTATGATTGAAACACGACCTATGCTCCCACTGTTGCAAAACACTGCAACTGAAACAATACTCTGTGCTCTTATTGCCACAATATCCTTCGACTGATTTTTCTGAACCTTTCCATGCTCGTTCAACCTGAATCTTCCTTGTAGCTCTAGGCTTCCTACTTGCAAAAGGTCACCCTCTTCTGCCCATGAGATTCTGTGAACCGGACTTTTTTTCTCTTCTGAACTGGGACGGTCACTCCCTCAGACGGTAATCCGACCATATACAGCGAACATTCATCGTTCACAAGTCTTACCTTTCCAAAGTCTCCAACTTTCAGATTCTGCAGTGCTTCAATGCTGTGGGTAGCATGAAATGAAGCACCAGAATTCTTGACCCAAGAGTCTTCACTGCCTTCCACTGAGTCCCAATGCATCAAACCCAGACACATTCTCAGAAGCAGAATTTCCTCTATTTGGACATCGACTCTAAAGAATGTCCACACCTCAACATCATGAATAACACCGAACTTTCTGATCCCGTGATTATACCTAAGTCTGCTGACTTTCTAATCACTGCTGGATCTACCGAAAACGAATTTTCTCTTAATTACTTGATCTGTTCATCCCATGATCTGTTCTTGAACCCGTGAAACTCTGATCATCGCTGGATTTGTTTGAACGTCTGATCTTCTGTAATTCTCTAATTTTCTCCCTTTACCAATACCACATCTTGAACTTTCTGACACATAAAGCCTCAATCTGCGTCTTCCACCAACTTTTCAATCTTCACTAAAACGAAGCCTGTCTGAACTTAATGACTGTTCTTCTGAACTCTGTTAAATAATCAACCTATTTAAACTACAGCGGAATACCGAACTGAGAATCAGAAACTGAAAATTTAAACTGAATCGATAAAACCCGACAAACGCTGTTGGCACTGGTTTTCGATTTCTTTAAATTTCTTCTGAGTTCAACTGTTCTTCACCGACTAAATAGAATTTTGATTCAACTGTTCTTGGCTCGTTATTTGCAAAATATAATCCCCACCCAAATTATTTTCTGGCTAAACTGCCCAAAACAAATGTTTGAGTGACTGTTTTGCGACTTTGACAAAGTTGAGGGACCAAACTGCAATTTTACGGAAGTTCAGGGACTAAACTGCAGTTTTCTGAAAGTTCAGGGACTAAACTGCACTTTTTCTGAAGTTCAGGGACCAAACTGTAATTTTCCTGAAGTTTAGGGACCTGTTTTGCAATATCTGGAACTCCAGGGACCTGTTTTGTAATTTCTGGAACTTCAGGGGCTGTTTTTCAAAATATGCTACAGTACCGCTACAGTGTCGCTACAGTGTCGCTACAGTACCGCTACAGTATCGTCTTCTCCGGCGAAACTCCGGTGCTACAGTGTCGTCTTCTCCGGAGGACTCCGGCGCTACAGTGTCGTCTTCTCCGGCGGACTCCGGCGCTACAGTGTCGTCTTCTTCGGCGATCTGGTTTCTTCGGTCACTATTCCGGCGAACGTTTGACCGGCGATTTGGAGGTCTTCCGGTGGTCGAAAAATTCCAAAAAATATATTTTCGGAATCTGCGGAACGAGACCTTTCCAACGGCGTAAACCAAAATCGTTTTTGAGACAAAAAATTTTCGAGCCAAAAACAGAAAATCACTCTCTGGAGCTATACCAAGGCTCTGATACCACTTGTTAGGATCGAGACACTTAGCATACGGACACGAAACTCACACACTCAGCTCACAAATTAAGAACACAATAATTTAACGTGGTTCGGTCCAAAACTGACCTACGTCCACACGGGTAACTAGGAGTGTTTATTACATCTTTGTTTTTGTGTGTTGTGAGGTACATTTCTCTACAAGTAGAACCACCTATTTATATACATTTGAGAATGTATATAATATACTTAATTTAGTGTGAAAATGTAAATTTTCAAATCAAAGAAAGAGGCTTTGAAAAAATCTTCACCTAATTTCCTTTGAAAAATCTTCACTAAATCTTCACGTAACAAGAATCACATTCGATAAGGTCTACGGTAACACAACGTATCACACGTGCATCTATATTAACTGTATAAAGGAGTTACGTATGGATAGAAATGCATTTGCAGTTTTGTGTCAGTTACTACAAACTCGCGGTGGATTACTAGACGATGGTTTTGTGTCTATTGAGGAGCAGGTAGCTATATTTTTAAACATATTAGCTCACCACACAAAAAACAGAAGTATTCAAGTTAGATTCTATCGGTCAGGGGAAACAATAAGTCGTTATGTTCATCGAGTATTGGGTGCTTTAATGCATTTGCAAGACATATTGTTTGTGAAACCAACGCCTGTTCCAAATGATAGTACGGACACCCGATGGAAATGGTTTAAGGTAAGTATTATAACATTATTATTATATATTACAAAATAACATAGGTTTTTAATTAACAATGAATTAATTTTTAATTTATAGGGTTGTCTAGGAGCAATTGATGGAACTTATATTCAAGTTAATGTACTTGAGTCAGATAAACCAAGGTACCGAACAAGAAAAGGTAATATAGCAACCAATGTGTTAGGTGTTTGTAATCACGACATGAACTTTGTCTACGTCTTAGCTGGTTGGGAAGGTTCAGCTACTGATTCTAGGGTTTTGCGGGATGCAATTACGAGACCTAATGGATTAATCATCCCATTTGGTAAGCTAAAACATTAATTACTAAACACTGAATGTACACATAGTTGCATATTCATACCTAATACCTTAATTCTTATAGGTAACTATTATTTGGCTGATGGAGGTTATATCAACGGTGAAGGTTTTTTAGCACCATATAGAGGTACTAGGTATCATTTACGGGAATGGGAAGACGGTACACGTGCACCTACAAATAAGGAGGAATATTTTAACATGAAACACTCACAAGCGAGGAATGTTATTGAGAGGTGTTTTGGTCTACTTAAGAGACGTTGGGCTATATTAAGAAGTCCTTCATTTTATCCTATAAGAATTCAAGGGCGAATTATCATAGCATGTGCGTTGCTACATAATTTTATTAGGACGCACATGGATATGGATCCAGCGAAAAGCATGCCAATCACTCCTGAAGATATGCCTCTCGAGGAAGATCAACCAAATCAGGCCGAAGGGGTGGATGTTGTTGAATCTAGCAACGAATGGACTCAATGGAGGGATGATTTAGCCCAAGAAATGTTTGAATCTTGGATGTCAACTAGAGCTTAGTTAATGTTTTTCAAATTTTATAATTTCTATTTTTAAGTTTGTTATGTTTAATTGTTATAGATGTTAGGCACTTTGAATTTTGTGTATCTTATTATTAATTGCAACGAACTTGGTGGATGAATTGTTATAAAATTTTCCATTTTTTATCTATTTACATTTGTTATGGATAATATGTCAAATGCAGATAACAAATCATGGCAGATAGGCGTCAATGGACTCAAGAAGAAGAGGATGCATTGATTACCATTCTTCAAGACATTGTCGTGATCGGTGGTAGAGGTGATAATGGAAGTTTTCGGCCTGGAACCTATGACCAAGTTGTTCTAAAGTTGCGGGAAAAAATTATCGGGATTAATATAATGGTCAAGCACGTGCAAAACAAAATCAAACGTTTAAAGGATAAATTTTCTGCTGCATATGATATGCAGAATACAAGTGGATTTGGTTGGGATGATGCTCGCAAATGTGTAATAGTTGATTCTCCTGAGATTTTAGAGGAATATTTAAAGGTGAGTGGTTATATATTATTTTTTTTCATATCTAACTATTAGTTATATCTTCTTATGTGTAACTCTGTTTGTTTTGCTAGAAACATCTAAACAAAAACTATGTCGCGAATAAACCATTCCTTGCGTATGAGCGTCTAGCAAATGTGTTTGGTAAGGATCGAGCTACAGGAAGTATGGCTGAATCTGCGGCTGATGCGATTGAAGAAGAAGGAGAATGTTTTCCATCGCCTAACTCTAATCCTCCAAACTCCACAGCTTCCTGCAATCCAAATCCTAGAGACTCGACAAAAAAGAAAAAGAGAAAAGTCACCGCATCTGAAGAAGTAATAAAGATAATTGAAAAGGGATTCGCTACTGTATCTGAGGATATCCAGAAAATGACTAAGGCTGTTATAACGTCTTCTACTAACGACCTAACTGAGTTAAAAGCCATACATGAGGAATTGAAGACCATGGATTTTTCTTCTTTAGAAATCATGCAGGTTTATTTAAAGTTCGCCAAAAACGCGAATTTGTTACCGATGTGGAATAGCTTGGACACAGCTAGCAAACCATTTTTTGCGAAGGCTATATTGGAAGAAGGCAATTGAAGTTCGTTATTTTTTATTTGAAGTTATGGAGTTTGAAACCATTTGAGTTAGGAACTTTGTTAAATTTGAAGCGATTTTTTTTTACAATTGTTAATTTTGTAGTTACGTTTGTTATATGAAGTTTTTCTATTATTTTTGAAAAAGGGCAATATGGTCATCTTATCATCTTGTTCTGTTCTGTTCCAGTCTTACCAAACACTATACAAATCATTTGTCCTGTCCTGTCCTGTCCTGTCCTGTCCTGTCCTGTTCCATCTAGTTCATCTGCCAAACGCTACCTAAGAGGCATTAGCCTTTTTCTCTTGATCCAAATTTCAATTCATTGCTTAAATTTTAAGATGTAATTTACACAAAAAGGATAAACAATTATATTCAATATTGATGTTCTAATTATACTTATGAGTATATTATATTAAATTGATTAAAGATGTAATAATAGTTCATGTATATTCTTTATTTGAACATGAAAAGTAAGTTGTCCATATAAAGCTACAATAACAAGCAATATGTTGTTACCCTTGATACGTCAATAGTTATAAACTTTACAAGATAGATTTCAATTTCATTATAAAATTATATAATTTTACCGAAATTATCCCTATGGTTTGGCAAATTTGCGCATTTGGCCTCTAATTTTTGTTTTGCACCGGGATCATCCTCCAAGTTTGTTTTTGTTACGCGCAACAGCCCTCCGTTGCTTTGTCACCGATTGTGTCCGTTAATGAACCTCACGTGCCAGGCCAGGGGTAAAACTGTCATTTTATTCATGCCGCTAATCAGAGAGAAAACCAAAGGTTTCTTCCCTCATCCTTGAGCATACTTATCCTTACGTCTCACATACCCACTCTCTCACAGATTGACGAATGAAAACCCTAAGTCCTTTGTTACCTTCATCTAGACCTGGCAAAATCGGCCACGACACGATAACTCGACACGAACACGACACGAAATAAGCGGGTTTGGGTTAGGGGTTTTGACCCCTTTAAGTAAACGGGTTGACACGACACGACACGAAAGTTAAACGGGTTGGGTTAGTGTCAATACTTTCAACTCGAAGATGACACGATGACCCGTTATATATATATATATATATATATATATATATATATATATATATATATATATATATATATATATATATATATATATATATATATATATATATATATATATATATTAAATATATTATAATAAGTATAACTAAATTTACCAAATGGTTTTGAGTTTTGACTTGTTGCTGTTGCGTAACCCGGTTTGGCCCAATTCTAGAATTTAGAAATTAGTTTTGGGCTAAGTAATAATAAAACAAGTTTAACCTAGAACATCCTCTCTTCATTCTTACGACAGACTCTCAATTTGACTTCCTATCTCACGCAGTCACGCACTCACGCTCAGTCGCCCACCGCTCACACTCTGACGACTCAATCTCACTTCCGAACTCAGGCCTACGGCTTACCTGTTCACACTTCCGATCTCAGGCAAGCGACGTCGCCTCTCAATTAGTCGTCGCCTCAACCAGTTAGTCGTCGCCGGTCTTACGATCTCAGGTTAGTTCCGATTTCTTTTTATTGTTATCGTTTCCATACGGCTTACCTGTTCACACTTCCGATATCAGGCAAGCGACGTCGCCTCTCAATTAGTCGTCGCCTCAACCAGTTAGTCGTCGCCGGTCTTACGATCTCAGGTTAGTTCCGATTTCTTTTTATTGTTATCGTTTCCATACGACTTACCTGTTCACACTTCCGATCTCAGGCAAGCGACGTCGCCTCTCAATTAGTCGAAATTGAGGCCTTTTGCAAAAAGATTACTACATTGAAGGTTGATGCGGAAGACGATGAAGAGGAAAGTAAAAAATCAAGTGCTAAAACACAACAATCTACATTAGGTTAAAGAAAAAGAATGAAGATGAAATGGCTTGAAAAAGACTTGAACCTAACAATGCTTTGAGCCTTTGACGATTTGAAAACTTGTTCTTTTGTTGGATTTTACTATGTTTGCTACTTTGCTCATTTGAATTTTGGATTTTGTATGTTTACTTTGAACTTGTAATTTTGTATTGGGTTTTCTATTGTTTTTTTTCATTTGGATGGATCATATACGGGTTACACGGGTTAAACGGGTAATACGGGTTATACAGGTTATACGAGTTATATGGGTTACACGGGTTAAACGGGTGACACGGGTTAAACGGATCTCATAGTTATACGGGTTCACGTGTCGTGTCGTGTTGACACGGGTTAGATCGTGTCGTGTTCGTGTCATAAGTTTCAACCCGTTTACATAAACGTGTCGTGTCCGGGTTAACCACTCTCAAACCGTTTAATGTCTCGACACAACACGAACCCGGCACGACTCGACCCGTTTGCCACCTCTACCTTCATCAATGCAACAATGGTGGCATGGAGAATCGACATCGGAAGATATTACAGTATCCTTTTAATCATCTTGAAATTTTTTATCAAAGTTCGGTAGGTATTTACAAACTAAGTTCAAGATCCAATGTCCCCAAACTCATGTAAAGTTAGGATAGAAGAAGCAACTTAACCACCTTCATGTTCAACAAGGCTTTTCTTGACTTGGAATGAATCTAAAACAAGGGATACAAACAATGAAACTAACAAAGCAATAACAAGGTTGGTGAATAAGTGAACTAATACAAATATTAATTACAAGCTACAGATTCAAAACCAAAAAGTTCATCAGTATGCGTTCAAAACTGAGTAGCTACGTTTCAATTTGCTTCCTCTTGTCAAACCCAAAAAAATATATATATAAAAAACAACATAAACTAGTATACCAAAACATCATTAAACATCTAACTTGATCCTCATAGCTTTCATCACTTCTTTCACCTTGGTCGCATCATCCCCTAACAACATTGTCAAACATACATAAATGAAAATACATACATACATACATACACACATTTATATATAAAACCCCTAAAATAAAACATACCTGTCCGAACATTAAACTTCTATTCGCACTTAATGGAGCGGTAAATATGGCGGACAAAGAACAAGGCCGCCCGAAAACCCACCATACCAAGCATGAGAAAGAAGCCGTAACAAATGCAAGCCATGTACCCGAAGAAAAACGATGTTTGCATGAATCCCGACATGTCGGATCGTTCATAGTAGTAATACAAACAATACCCGTAGATGAAAACGCCGGTTGACCCGCCACATAGGAAAGACCTGAAAAAAGTTAAAAACAATTCGTAAATAAAGTCGATATATTAATAATTTAAAAATGTGACGTAGTACGTACCTCCACCACCATTCGTGATCTTCAGCAGCGAGTTGGAAGTAAGTCAACGCGACGGTGATGAAGGCGGTGACGATTAAGAGGATAATGAAAACGATAAATAAAATACTGTAAATTGTGTAAATGCGGTGGCCCCACACACTGGCGAATATGTAGTAAAGCTCGATGTAGATTGCACTGAACGGGAGAAAACCGGCCATGGCCATTTGAGGGATGGTTTTGCGGTACCATGGAAGTGGCGGGATTTCTCGCGGATATTTTGTGGTGCGAACGGGTGCTTGGAATTCTGCTTTGCTGTTTTTTCCGGCAATACCCCCGAGAACTAGTAATGGTGATGTGACTAATGTCCAGATTAGGACAATGACTACAATTGTACCGAAGGGTAGGGCCGCGGTGGCGGTGTACGCGATTGCTACGGTGTTTAGGAAGCAGAAGGTGAGGAAGAGGGGGGCGCAGAAGAGGCAGCCGGTTAAGAGTAAGTTTCTTACCTGTTAGGAAGAAATGAAAGTAGAATGGTATAAATTATAATAAACAAATAAATGAAAGTACATTGCTATTTCTTACATTTAACGGTAATCTTTAATATGTAGAGTAACATACCCAATTAGTTCCTTCTAGTTGGTGATAAAAGGAGGCTGCAGTGTAGCCGGCAATCCCAGAAGTGAGAGCATATATAACAACCAATGCAGTAAATAAAGCTCCTCGATTATATGGATAAAACACACCAACAAGTGCCAGTCCAAATATAAAAAGTGCCCTGATAAATCAAATAAAAATTAGTAAAAGTAAAACAATTCAGAAATAAAAAAATAATAATAATAAAATACTTTACTTACAAAGAAAATAGCTGGGTACCAGAACCAAGGGCAGCAGCAAACAAAGACTTGTACTTTGGGTACCTAAAAACATCACCATGAATGTACTTCCACCCTGTTTCCTCTTGGTCATCAGCCGCCTCCTCATCATGAGCATATCTTTTTTAAATAAAAAAAAATTAATAAAGAAAAAAAGTTAAAAAGAATTGAATAGATAATATTTATTCCTTACTTGACAAAGTCATTTTTCAAGACCCGCATCAAAATAGTGCCAAGAAAACCGGTTAACAAAAGAACCGTGACACACGAGTTAATAATTGAAAACCAATGAATCTCCAAATGATGTGGTTGTGAAGAAGATTGAGAATATTTCTCCATTCTATTTTCAAAAGGAATATTTGTTTCTTTCCATCTGACTGTATACATAAATTCCACCTCAGCTTCTTTGTCTTCAGTAAGATCCACCACAGCATTAGGATCAGCTTTTGCGTTTATTTCTATCACACGGTCTTTATTGTAGTGGATCTCAAAGTGAAGGTGCTTAAAGAGGTAGTATTTTTCCTCACTAGGGTCAGTTTTGTCTTTTTCAACCTTCCCTAGAAAGCCCCAGAAGGGTAAGTCATCATAGTACATTTGGAAATAATAATCCTTGGCTACAGCACTTCGGAATTTAGCTACTTCCTCTTTTGTAAGTTTTTTTCTGCAAACAATTTCTGAGTCTTTTTCAACCATGAATGGAAGCTTATATGGAGCACTGACTAAACGGTCCCCATTTAGAACTTCGCCTAAAGCTTCTGGTTTTTCCTTTAAGTGAGCTGTAAAATACATTTGTATCAATGAAGAATTCAAGAAACAGAAAAGAGAAAGGTAATATGTGATAAAGATTATGAAATAACAGGAATACACACCTGGTAAACAGAATGGTAGATCAAAAAAGCGGTATGTTTCACTGTAGAAGAAAACAGAAATGCAAAATGAGTGTATAAGAAGGCATGTAGATATATAAGCTGTAATATATGAATTTAAGGTTCTCTAAATTCCAAAGTGTATATAAATATGAAACAACTAAATGCACTTTGAAGAACATGTACATAGGTCTTGTAGCACTTCATATTTTCTGCAAGACAATTGAATCTCTTTGAAATCTGTAATAAGGTTCCATAGATTATTGCACATTATTGACTACATAGTCTGTTCAAACACAGGTCTTTATGTTTGGTGACATAAACGATCTAGATACATGTGTATAACAAATTATATGGTGTCCTATGATGAGGTTCAATTAGAAACTGAAAACTGATTAGTCTTTTACACTTTATAGAACAAATAAAGCTCCTTTATTCAGGATGGGGGAGCATTTAAGTGCAAAACTTTAGTGCTTTCGATCTTTTACAATCTTTCGTTTTCATAACCTTCTATTACAACATAGACTCTTCCAATTTGCTCAAACAAATTTAAAGGATCACGTTAAGTTCTAGTTATCTCACTTTAGGTATACACTTTAATGCTTTATACGTACTAAAAGTTGAACATAATTGGGCAGTTTTCCACTGGTAGTGACAGGGACGCCAAATCCGATCGATAGTTACAACTATAGAAACATAAAACCCTAACGAACATGATTCAAGCTGAGATCCAACAGATAACAAAACAGATCCACTAAACTGTAGCAAAAGCATGAAAACAAAAGAAATGAAGTAGAGAACAAGCATCGAGATGCACAGGATTTGTCTCATGAAAGTGCGATCTAGTCAGAGAATCCATAAGAGATACCTAGGGTTATGGAAGGGGCCGACTTTGTTGGCGTAAATGGGAACTTCATCGGTAGCTTTGTACTTGTGATCTGATGCACCTGATCGAACTTCCTGGATCAGCAGCAACGCCACCACTAGCCACCGGATCACGGCCATTCTCTTCAGCATCTTTGGTGTCTGCAACAGCGCCCACAGATAAATGTGTATGTAAAATAGATGTAATTCACTTTGTAGACTCCATCGAAAGTCGTTGAGGGCTTTCCGGGTATTTCACCCAAATACGAAAGGATGACTTCTCACGTTTTTGGGTCCCACGAGATTAATAAATAAAAATGGAAAACGAAAAGAGAATGAAGTACTAAAAACGGCAAAAAGCCTTAAGGGGCATGGAATTATGGATCTTTCATCTTTGTACTAAAATTTGGCTTTCTTGTGTAATCCGGACATAGGAAAACAACAATAACGTATATATCGAATAAAACTCACGATAACTAGAGTGTATGTGTATCATGTATAGATGTACCCTACAAAATGACTAGAAATAAAAATTGTTCACATGTTACTAGACCCAAAGAGATGACGACCTCCCGTGGACATACACTTGCACCAAATCCTACGTGATGACTATCTCCCGATCAAGACTTAACAATGCAAGATGTCTGCTATCTTCGGTCGTCTCTTGAGGTCAAAATGATCCGATCATTATGAGAAAACCAATAACTTGATATATATGTTCATTTTGAAATAAATGTCAGTCTATTAAGAGTCTATCAATAGGACTATAATAGCATAAAACATAAAACAATCCAAAACTCTACCATGATGGAGTTTTTATATATACAAATACAGGGGCGGATGCAATAAGCACTCTATGGGGGGAGATGCCCCCAATGGCAAAAAAAAATTTACATTAATAAGCAACAAATTTTCATCCATATTCTTGTAAATATAAGTGGTGCCCTCAACTATAATTCCAAAAATTAATGGTGCCCCCAATAAATCTAAACTCTACATCCGCCACTGTACAAATAATGTATACATAGACATATAACATACTTGCATAATTGCTCAATCAATTTTCATCAAACTCGTTAGGCATTGTCTATGGTCTCAAGTTTCCAAACCTCCTGTGGTGGAGTGGCTCTTTTTGTTGCTTTGTGAGAAATATTGTGAAGACTTTCGGGATGCTCAAGGTGTGTACGGAATAATGTTTCGTTTTTTTGGAAAAAAATTTCAAAGAAAAATGAGAATTCAGAAAACGCGTTTAGTTCGACAATTTTTCTAAAATTTTCCAAGATAATTAAAATTTTTCATTTTTCAAAATTACAAAGAATTTGGAATACGAAAAATTATTGTTTTCTACGTTTTTCCAATTCCAATTTTTTAAAACATAAACACACATACACACACTCACACTCATTCTCACTTACACCTCCAGAATTACATCCCAGCCACCCAACGCACCCACCCTACCCTACCCCACTCCTGCACACCCTTCACCCACCCTACCCTCACACCACTCCATGCACACCCTACCCACCCACCTCATCCACCCCTAACCTACCCACCCCATCATATCCACCCCTACCCACCCCACCCACCGACACTACCCCACGCCAACCTATCACCCCATCCATTCTACCACCCCAACCACCCCACCCCACCCACCTTCCACCGCAACCTCTACCTACCCCACCTTAACCTCCCCACACATACCTTCTACCCACCCACCTCATCCCTACCTACCCCATCCACCCTTACCCACCCCTACCCTGCCCTACTCAACCCATCCTACCACCCCCGCCCCACCCTACCCACCAACCTCCACCTGTACCCTCAACCTATCCTCACCCCACCCCACACTCAACACCCTCCACCCACCCTACCCTACCCTACCCTACCTACCTCACTCAACCCCACCCACCCTACCCTACCTCACCCCTCCTATTACCCCCTCCACTCCACCCACCACATCCCACCTTACCCACCCCAACCACTCGGTAGGATGAGGTGAGGGTTGGTAAAGGGTGTGGGTGGTGTAGGTAAAGTGGGGGTGGGTGGAATGGGTGTGGAGGTGGAGGTGTGAATGAGTGTATCTATGTTTATATTTCAGAAAAATTCCAGAATTTAAAAAATGTAGGGTGAGGTAGGGTGGAGGAGTGTGGTAGGAATGGGCTTGGGTAGGGTGGAGGGGGTGGTGTAGGGCTAGGGTAAGGTAGAGCGGGCGGGGTATGGGTAGGCAGGGTGATTGGGGTAGGGGTGGGCTGGGGCGAGACAGGGTAGGTTGATGGGATTTCGAGACCAACAAATAAAAAGCGATGTATGTTGATTCGTTCACACACTCACAATTACTTGTGATATCGGTAGGTAAGGTCGTTTCCACAAGGATTCAGATTTATAACATAAATATATCAAATGATAACTTGTAAATGACACAAAAGGGGATTTTGTTTTTATATAAATAAAATAAACGTTATGGAATTTAACATCCAGTAAAATTTTATTTTGAAGTAATCAAGTAAAGAAGAGATCTGAATTTGAGTCTACTAGACTTGATTGTTTCCTTAACTTGAACAAAGTAAAGATGTAATTTGCAGTTTAAGTCGATACTTAATATCAACAAGTTCTGACATTAAAAATGCCTGTAGAATATTTAGTCAAAACAGGTCCTTCAACTAAACCTAACCTAACTAATTAATCTCAAATAAGTTCTTAAAATATAATTGAAATTTTACATTAAGAAAGCAGGCTTCTCGACAACGTTCTCCCCCACCCCCACCCCCTTGCTAGTTTAGAGAGTTTAAAACGTGTAATGCATATTATGATGAAAGTAATAACTTGCTAACACCAATTGTTACTTGGTAAGGATTTCCAAAACGGTTACTTGTTCTGAAAATACTTTACTAACATTACTTGTAAAAGATTCAATCTAAATGGCCGGTTCAAATCAAATCAACAAACAAGTTTAAAATGAAATATCAAACATGCATTACTAAACTGAAATCGATCCCAATAATCGTTCAAGAAATATCAACAAAGCAAATGTAGTCTTGACCCAAAGTCAGAAATCTAGGGTTTAGCCACACATCATGGTTAAACAACAATCAAATACAAAGAAATAGTAAATCGTCTTACAAACCAAAACTATGAAATCCAAATATGATCCGATCTTGTTGCTCCTGCTCCTTAGGTTTTTCTTCTGCGTTTTTGTCTTCAAAAATCAAGATCCCTTGCTCTAAATACGTCCTTCTATTTAAATAGGTCAACCGACACTTGAAAATAACCGAAATCCTGATATTCGCGGTGCCCAAACGTACTTCTTTCTCTTCACAATCAGGCCCGGGCGGGCTTCTGCCCCTTTGAAAATATGTCCGACGTGCTTCGTTTTGGAAGACAAAGTATCTCGTTAGTCGGACCTAGATGGGCATTTTTATACATGATTTTTGCTCGGGCGGGGACATGTTGTGCATGGTAATTTCTTTGCATTTTTGCCTGGATGGGCTCGGAAACCTTCGTAGACAGGCCCGGTCAGGCTTAGCTTTTGACCCAATTCAAAACATGCATCCAAAGCTTCCATCTTCTATCCGTTATGCTTCCTGCTTTGCGCCATTAAGCTCCGCTACCTATAAATCAATCCAAAAATCCATCAATTAAACCATCCAAATATATAAAATGCAATGAAATATAAAAATGTAAAATGAGCTATGTGAATGCATGAAACAAGATACAAAACCAAGCCTAAAGGCTAAGAAAAAAAGATGCATAAAAATGCATCTAACAATGGGATGTGTGTGTTATTTGAAATAACAAAAACTGGAAAATGAAAATTGATAGAAAATACATATATAAACACGTTTTCTATTTCTCCAAAATAGAAAATGAAAAGTGAATATGTTTGAACTAAAAGCGTTTTTTTAATTCTAATTGAAGAGTGAATGAAAACTCATTTCATTTATCTGAAAATGAAAAATGGAAGACGGAAAATAGTTTTTCGTAGCTAAACGCACCCTAAATATTTGGCAAATTCTATATGTCCTCTTTCAGTGTAGGTGTAGCCTTCGATTTTTGCTTTGCTGGAGTATAAATGCCCTCGCCTTTCAGCTTCACCGTCTGTAGTGGATTCGGCTTTCGAAAATACTGTCTTGCATTTTTCTGGTTTGCTTCATAAGTTGGTTGCCCTATTAAAACTATCTTCCAAAGTTCGCTTATCAAAGTCTTTTTTCATGCTTCAAGTCTCCTTTTGATGTATATATGTAGGTGGTGTTTTAACTTTGTTGGACGTTCACAGGCTTTGATTGTTTCTTTGCTTGAACTTTTTATTTGGTGCCAGTCCCAACTGGCTTTTTTATTAAATTCATGATGTTTTAAGAAAGAAAAAGAAAAAAAAAAAAAAAAAAAAAAAACCCAAACATAATGACCATTTGTGTATAAAATGCCTCACCACTTTTGGCCATTTCTTTGGGAGGTTAATCCCCATTTGGGTCGGCCCCGAATGTTATTTGCTCCATTAGTTAGGACTTACTTGGGCCGCTTTCATTAACATGAAGATTCTTTCACTACATTAATTTTTTTTAATCTTTACTTTTATCCATCTAGTATATTGTATTTTAATCTTCAAAAATTGTATAATAATTCCCATATAATAATACAATGTCTTTCTTTAACTAAAAGTTATAACAAAATGACGATTGTTTATCTACGTATTATTGACAGTTCAAAACTTTAAAATCTAATCGCATTGTCATAGCTTCTTATAGTAGTTTTGAAATATCAAGTTGCTTCTTTCATTGTTCTTATAAAAGAAGTTGTAAATAATCATTATTTCATTAACCTAAAAAGTAAACCCAAAGACAACTCCACCAATCGGTCATACAATCAATGTAGAATAATAATACCTTTAAAACAAGAAAAGTGATATTTAAACATGAACGTAAAATGATACTTATAACTTATCACATTTTTACTGTTAGAACAAATATAACAAGACTTATTAACCAAATCCACACAAGAAACAATCCCTTATTACAAATTCTGACACGATATAATTCTACGAAACCCTAACACACACCCAAAGTTTTCTTCTTATCCGCAACAAACTTCCTCCACGCATCAGTAATCTTCTTTGTCACCTCTTCTTCAGTATCGACCGCCACCCCCTTCTCTTCTGACACTGTCTTCTTAGCACTCACTTTAGCAGGCATCGTATCAAGCTCATGAAGAACCTTTGAGATGTCCGACACGAGGCGCTCCGCCAATGTCCTTGAAAAGTCTTCTCTGACGACCACCCTGCAAACCGTCACGTGTTGGGCGTCTGGTGGCATCGTGTAAGCGGGCACGATCCACCCGTACCGCCTCAACATGTCTGATATTTCAAACTCATTGTGGTGGCTGTGGTCTTTGAGGGAAAATGCTACGAGTGGGACACCGTTGTCTTTTGAGACGATGTTGAACCGTTCGGTTTTTTCTATTCCTTCTTTTAAGACCATGGCGTTTTCGCGGCAGTTTTCCATTATGTTTTTGTATCCCTAGTTTTAAATTACACAAGTAAATGCATTGAGAATCTAAATAAGCAATTTAGGATTAAAATCTGTAAATGACAAGCTAGTTTTTTATTTGTCTCAACCGCATCATTGTAAGTTTTTTATCATAAATATTTTTTAATTTAGATCCATCCAGGTCATTCTGATAAATCTTTTACTATTATGACCGGTTAAAACCCTAATGTGATATTAAAGAATGTCTACGTGGCAAATGGATGTCATGCAGTCTGGTCTGGTGACATGTCAGAGGCTTAACCTGTCTAATTGGCTAAAAAATAGCTGAGTGACTTGGATGGAACAAAATTTCAAAATAAAAAAAGATTTGATGACATGATGAGATACATAAAAAAGAAGCTTGTTTGTCATTTGGTTGTCTTTATCCAACAATTTATATTCAATTGATGACTCACCTCAAACCCCAAGCGAATGAGTTGATAGTACTGAGCAATAATTTGACTAGAACCTGAAAATAAATTAATAAAACTTGTCACTTTATGTCATAAAGAAAACAAAACACGCTTGAAAATAAAAGCAAAAAAAGTGCTATAAGAAATAATAAATTCTCCATCCCTTCACTCTAACACGAAGAGTCTCTGTTTTTTCAATTAAAAAAAAACTCATAAATGGAAAATTGTTATAAACACTTGGTTAGTAACTTTACCTTTGGAGAAATTAAGGGTAAAAGTTGGTTGATCAGCACCAAGATAATTAATATGAAAAATAAGTTCATCGGGTAAGTCTTCTTTATTCCTCCAAATCACCCACCCAACACCCGCATACACAAGACCATACTTGTGACCACTAACGTTTATACTTTTAACTAACGGTAAACGGAAATCCCACTCCAATTCCGGATAAATAAACGGCGCAATAAATCCACCACTCGCCGCATCCACATGAATCGGGGTATCCCACCTACAATATTTCCATAACAAGTAACATAAGATAATAACAAAAATGTAACTTAAAAAATAACTTTTTTTTTTACACGTACCCGGTCTCCGCGTTTTTCGTAACTAAAAGATCGTTTAAAAGCTTAACATCTTCAAATTCGCCGTTAAGTGTAGAACCCAAAATAGCCGCGACACAAATAGTGTTTTCATCGACCATTTCCACAGCCTTTTCAGGGTCCATCACGTAATAACCGTCTCTCAATTTCACTTCTTTTAGCTCCACTTCAAAATACCTTGCGAATTTTTCCCAACATACCTAGGGAAAAAAGTTGTTTTTTTTTTTAATTAAAATTTGTTACATTTTGTAAAGTTTGATTTTTTTGGTACCTGAACATTGGCACCGGTGACGATGTTAGGTTTATCGAAAGGTTTGCCTTGTTCTCTCATTTTATTTTGCCATCTTCTTTTGAAAGCCAATCCGGCTAACATGATTGCCTCCGATGAGCCTACTGTCCCCACACCGACAGCTGTATCGGTTTCTCCTAGTGGTGCGTTGAAGAGATGTGCTATCATGTTCACGCAACGATTCTGTGTTCATTTTAATATAAATATGTTAATATTTTTTTTTTTTTATATTTTGGATTTGAATAGAATTTGGTAGGGATCGATTCTCACTAGATGATTTTTCTTTCTAGATATAATAAGTGGATGATAGTGCTCGATAAAATTTACAATAATGTACTCTTGTTGATTTAACTTTTTTGACGATGGGGTTGGCATTATTGTTATTTTTAATTGCACGCATCAAACGAGTATGAATTCATGATAAAAAAAAATGATTCTTGACCCCAGTTCTTATAGTAGATGTGACTATTTGTCTGTATATATATGTATTTTAATATATATTAGTAACAACACTTGGAGTTATAAAAGAATGATAAAAACTTATAAATTGGATTCTAAAATTAAAGTATATAACAACATAACATGATATTATAAATGTTATAAAATTTTCAATGGCGACATGTTAGATGATAATCCCAATATAGGAAGTTCCACATGGCGACAATTTGACTTTGACTAATGGTGCACAGATCTTAAAGTACCATTTAAATGCGATTAAATGTTTCTAAAAGTGGCTAAACAGTCTATATTTCAAAAAGTATTAAGTCTTGATTAGAAAATAAATTATTATTGTTTATTTAAAGCCGTTGAATATACCTATGAAGGTGTTGTAGGTGGCAGCTGATGATTGGGGCAAAGGAAAGAGGAGTGGATTGCGGTGAGATGGGCGACAATTACTGAATATATTTATTTATTTAGTTTCCAGAAGGAAAGTAAAGTACTTCTAAATTATTTATGTTTCATAAAAACAAAAAAGAAAGCAAACCCAATATGTTAGCATTAATGTGCTACTAAATTGTTTTTAATAAATTATGAATAACCTCTGAAACATTTATGAAAAAAGTACGATAACATAGTTGTTGATTGGATCTGATTATCTGAAATATGTTTTCAATGGAGCGGTTATCAACGAATAATAATTGAGTAAATGACTAAAATGGTCCCTGACCTTTGTGGGTTTTCTATTTTTAGGCATCAACTTTTTTTTTTTTTTTTTTTTTTGCCATTTTGGTCCCACTTTTAAGGGGGTTTCGTAATGTTTTTCCTGATTTTTTATGTAATAACCAAAATGACTATTTTATCATTTATGTATTTTTTATGTTTTCTTATTAGTTTGTGTTTATATCTTTATTAAAGAGAGCTCGTCATTATCTCAACCACTTTCCTAAAACGACACCAAAGCCTCCAATAAAGTTAATATAATCATTTTATCCGAAACACATACCTAATGAATCACAAGGATCATATTTGTAAATTACTTTTAATGATTTGATGAACTAACTAAACCAATAAATCTAAGTTTATCATTATTTATATTTGAATCGAACTAAACGCTTTTAATATAAAGATTGAAGTGGTCGACACAAAAGTAAAACAATAATGTCGCATCGTTACATCTTAGTTGGCATCTTGTAACGTGACTTATAGTCTTTTGTTTTTGTTCAAGGTGATGATAAAAGATAAATTATTTTGTTTGTCCATAAATAGTTACTCTTTTTATTTTTAGTAGTTCAAGAACTTTTTGCTTAAAATTAGATCCTAAATTCTTTGAATTATTTTATTTCAACATACCATATTAGTACACCCAAAATAATGTTGTTAGATTGTAAAATTAAAAAGGCAATATCTGATAATGGAAAACTAAATACTCGTTTTTTTCTTATACTTACACGTTACTCAAGAATCTTTCGTTTAGGAAAATATTCGATTCTCTTTGTTGTCTAAAAATCTCCATAAAATATTAATTTAAATGATGAGAATGTTGAAATTATTAGCCAGTAGAGAAAAGTGGTAGAAAAGAAAAGAGAGAAAATCATTTAAAACCCAAAAGTCTCCCACGAGCCAAAGAAAAAGAAAACATAAAATCAGGACATAATCACAGAAGTCTTTGTTTTTTAAAAAAGACAGTGCATTTAAATTTTGATTAGAAATTATATTCATTCCTATATTTTATTTCTATTCATCTATCTACTTATGTTAAATAAATAATAACAAGTATCATATTTAATAAAATTAATAATATTTGAACACATTTGTATATATAATACTAATACTTGTTCATGTAAATAATTAAATATTTTGAAACTCTGTAAAATAACGCGGCAACTTGTTAACCAACCGTTTGGGTAATGAATATAAAGAATAGGAATAAATTTGGAAAGAGATGTACAAAGACTATTTTTCTATTTTTTTTAAATGCCGAAAATGACATAGATATATGAGAATGGGCCACTATAAATGGTCAAATTCGCATCAAAAAATTTAATGCAAGGTGTCGACAGTTTCGTGAATGTAAGGTAGATATTCACAGGTAATCTATCACATTTGATAGTGATATATATTGTTGAATAAATTATGTTTTAAATATATTTGATCATTTGAGTTTATAAGATTTAACTAATTTAAGTGTATAATTATATGTATCTAATCCGTTAAAACTCTTATTAAAAAAGGTTCACATAACCCATCTAATACGCAAATCAAGAGTCCATTAAAAAATTTTAATGTCAAACACAAATCTCATCTACATTTTAATAAAGTCTCTTTCAATTAAAATATTGAAAAAGACTAAACTAGCCATTTTACTTGATTCGTAATAAAATTGCTTGATATTTTGTCATTTCTTAGAATAGTCACCATTTTATAATGGCTTGTCTGAACTACTATTTACTGCAAATTAGCTATTTATGTGTCCCCATCATACAAGTTTTGAAATTATTATTTATAATGCAAAATAGTTCATATTTCTAAAAAAACCATTATTTCTTTAATCAAAAAAATGTTCTTTGAAGGTTTACTTTTTGTTGTAGAATCCTTACACACCATTTCGGTAGCAAAAAGGGCATCATATTCAAAAAATCAAGTATCATGTTCTTTGAATTATTTTACAAAAAAAAAAAAATAGTGTAAAGTTAGGAAAAACTAAAAAAAAATCTTAATTCTTAAAACATAAGAAAAAAAAACTTTAGACCACTTGTCGCTGTTTTGAGGAACTTTTACTGTATTTCTTGGAAACTCATCAACAAAAACAGCTAAATTTGTTTTTTTTTTCTCTTGTTTCGTTTTCAAAAAAATTGCTACGTCTAAATTTTTATGGAAAAACATAAGATTAAAAAACTTTTAGAATTTTCCTTTTTTGTAAAAGAAACTGACAATATGACAAAACTCTTGTGGTTAAGAAAGAGACGAGCAAATAGATCAATGTCGACGGGGGATATAACCGAGTATTAACTATTAAGTCTTCTAACATTTTTGTCAACATGGATCATCATAGAAGACATATTCATACATTCAAACATATATTTATTAAATTTACGTAATCATGTATATTTTAGATTAATTCAGATGTAGACGATGGATTTGTATATTTATAGAGTTTCGTTTATCGTCGATTCACGTCATCCATGATCTAGTCAAGGTTTCTGGTGTATTGGAAAAATTAGGGCCAACGATTAGAGGAAGAAGACGAAGAAATGGGGATACCTGGAGTTCAGTAGTGACAGGATACTCATCCATATCAACGTAATTCTTATTAATGGAAGCCATGATTAGCTTATCACATTCCGGCTCCATCCATGTCGTCACGAATGACGCTAGATTCAGCCTCGGATTTCCGTCCAACATCAGCTCATCGTTTATTATCTGATACGCAGCTTCCTTCGGAATCGAATTGTCCGGCATCCTAAACCTGCACTTATCAAAATTAATCTCGAAATCAGATTTCGCTACAAGTTTTTGTAAGATCTGGTCTATCGGATCTGTCACCTTGGAAGACAGGCGCGGACGTAGCGAGAAGCGAAGGTGGAGTGCAAGGAGACATCGGATTCCGTCACGGTCTTCGATAACACCATGCTTTCCGTTCACTGTGTTTTCTGTAAGCGTTTGTGTGTGTTAGAGGGAGGGGGAACGGTTGAATGATGTGGAAGAAGGAAGATCGAGGGACGAGCATATATATAGCCAAACAAAACGGGAAGAAGACGCAGAAACATGGCTGGGGAGCAAAATAGAATATGTAAAGGTCTTTGTTGGAATATTTTAATATTGTAGAGGCTTTAGTGCAACTTTGTGTCGGTATGGAAAGTTAGATCATGAAGGCATGGTATTGGACGGCTTTTTTTTTTCTCTTAAAAAAATGACTACACGACCGTTGCTCAGTAACAAATTATGTAGGTAAAATAATATCATATATGTTTTTTTAAAAAAAAATCTAAGTCATTGTCATCAACTATGAAATAACAATTTTATATAATAAATCCATTGTTCAGTAACAAAATTGTATAGGTAAAATAATATCATATATGTTTTGTTAAAAAAATTTCTAAGTCATTGTCATAACTATGAAATAACAATTTTATATAATAAATCAAAAAGTTGATGTATCACTAATGAATTATCATATATCAATACATTCGTTCTAAAAATATCAGAAAATAAATGAATAAATAGTTAATTAATATCATAATAAATAAAGAATAAGAATTTTTTAATCTGATAATGGTAAAAATAAGATAAATAATTTTTAGTATTGTTGGAATATTTATTGTGATTTTTTAGACTTATTAATAATCATTTAACATAAGTAAAAAGTTTTATAGTTACAAGAATTATTGTTTAAATATTATTTGTACATTTTGTTTGCCATTAAAGAATATCATTAAAACATCACATTTTCTTTATTTCTTGATTTTCGAATTAATATACAAATATTTTTAATTCTCTTTCTCTCTCTCTCTCTCTCTCTCTCTCTCTCTATATATATATATATATATATATATATATATATATATATATATATATATATATATATATATGTATGTATGTATGTATGTATGTATGTATGTATGTATGTATGTATGTATGTATGTATGTATGTATGTATGTATGTATGTATGTATGTATGTATGTATGTATGTATGTGTGTGTGTGTGTCATTTTAGATATCTCAATCTAATGAATAACAAATAGTATAAAAATAAATATTACAATTTTTAATAACATGAAATATCGAAATATCAATTATAACAACCAATCACTCATATATAATACACAAACTTCGTAGAAACTATTTCATTATTTTACATATCAAAATCTAACGACCAACAAAAATTATGAAATAAATAATAACATAAAAATATCGAAAGATCTATTAAAACATTTATATTCATAAACCACGTCAAACCCTCCAAAATCATAGAAATTTTCTATAAATAACTTCATGATTTTATATGTCACAATCATTGGAATAACAAATACTATGAAAAAAATTAAATACTACAACTTTTAATAACAAAAAGTGTAACACCCCATTTCAAACATTTACATTTTTACCCCAATTTAGATTAACAAAAAACTGGGTTTAACAAAAACTTTGAACATAATTACAAAATATTATCATGTTGGGGTATTACAAGTCTAATACATCACCATGGTAAAGCTATTACTAATGATATCCAAAAGAAAAGCTTCAAGTCTTCTAAAGTCTTCTAGCATATAATCTCCTTCACCTGAGTACATAGCATTTTAAACAAATATACGTGAGACATAAAGTCTCGTGAGCAACATGGGTTTTAGACCCCAAATTTTTTTTAGTAAAGCAAACCTCTAAACAATTTATATAAAGATTAAACAGAATACAGAATTCTTTCTTGTTAAAACATAAACCAATCGTAAATCATAATTCATTGTTTATCTTTTGGCTTTATACGGGTCTCCCCGTATCCCTTTCCCTCCATGGAATAGAACCAATCTATCCGTGAGGGCGTGCTAGTTCCCTTTCCCTTCATGGAATATAACAAATCTATCTATAAGGGCGTGTTGAGACAACTACTTCGCGACGGGAGGTACTATCCCAATAGTGTCTTTTGACCTCCCCTCGTTAGGGTGAGATCCATATTCGGACATATATCACATTTCTTACATTTAGTTCGTGTTTTAATTCATCATTATTCATTCATTACAGTTTGGTCTTAACATTAGTATCATTCATCATATAGAAAGCACAAATCTTTTATCATAAAACAACTTGAGAAAACCTTTTCTCTTAAAATCTTTTGATCAAAACAAGATTGATATAATAACAAACTATTAACTATGTACTCAAAAAAATCCACATGTTACTCACCTCGTAGAAGAAGTGACTAGCTAAGTTCCAAAGGCCTCCTTGCCCTTACCTTGCTCCCCAATGACTTGATCACCTCCTATTAAACATATATACAATTCATACTCAATAACACTAATAAGCATTTATTCATTTTAGATTATGCAAGAAACATCTAAGTGTTCGATTCCCCTTTTCCTTTTCCTCGATTATCTATTACTTGACTTGTACTTATGAACTTATATTTTCATGTTTTTATATCACATTAAACATATACTAAAGGTGACAACGCAGCGGTCGTCGTGCGGTCAAAAATAAGAGAAAACCTAACACACACACTAGTATAGCGGTAGTCAGGGTCGATCCACAGGAGCTTCGTGGTTAGACTAGATGAGAGATTACCAACTAATAGTGTCACAGCTATAGTCGGAGGATCTGATTTCTATTTTCCTAATCACTAGCAAATGAGACAATGATCAAACACTCAAGCCAAGCTAAGCTATGCCCAAATGACCTAGTCACTTTCTGAAATCAGAAGTACATCTCTGAATCAGAAGCAATCAAAGGCATCCAAACTAGCAAAACCAAGCAAAGCATAAACTAGCCACTAGTTAAAGTCCTACTGAACAGTACTAACCAAGGTTTAATGCTTACCAAATAACCTAATTAGCTACTGATTTCAGCTAAGGAAAACAGTCCTAACAAGGTCAAAACAATACTCAGACATCAATCACACATCCAAAACCAAATACAAGCATAAAACATCGAAAAAGCTAAGATTAAATGTAACCAAATACTTTGCATTCACCAAATCCGAATCCAACATAAAAACAGTAACCAAATGGTCTAGAAACAGAAGCCAAAGCTTAATACCAATGGTTGTCACACCCAAAGATATAAAACCAAGCTTAAATCCAACTATTTAATTACAAATAAAATTTAAAACTAACCAATACCAATTGAGAGTCTTCTGGAATGAAATCCTGGAGTCAAAGAGCTTCAAGGTCGATTTTACACCCGGTTCTTTTCTAGGGTTTTCGGCTGGAAATGCATCTATTTATACTTGCAAATTTCCCGCAGCCACGCCGCGCAGAAGTGAAATCCGCGGCGTGCGTACTGATCTCTTCCCGATTCTTCGGCATTTGAATGTGTTCCACCGCCTTAAGCCCGCGTCGCGCATGGTTAATTTCTGCGGCGCGCGTACGGGTTCTCTTGATTTTTCATTCCTTCCCAACTTCTTCCTTTTGCACGCTTTTAGTCCATGTTTCTATTCTTTTTCTCCAAACAAGTCCTGGCACGAAAAGTGAGAATACCCAGACATATTTGATATAATTTTATCAAGAACAGGGCTCAACAACGCCTAAAATACTTGATATCACTAGGCGTTGTCAAAAGGTTAAGGGGTCAAGCTACTCAATTAAGGTCATATTGTAAGTGAATTATACAATTCCAGGTCACACGGGTCGTGTGGAAATCACACGGGTCGTGTGAAATTTCTAGACCTCACTGTCGAATTTCACACGGGGCGTGTCAAAATCACACGGGGTCGTGTGGAATTTATGGACTCATTTCCTACTTGTCTGATCAAATCCACACGGGGCGTGCCAGAATCACACGGGGGCGTGTGACGCTGCAGACCCACCCCATTTTTCTGCACAACTTTCAATCTTTTGTATGTTTGGTTCCAATTCATTTTCGATTCAATTGAGGGTTAAAGCATGATATTTAAAAGTACTACTAAGCCTCTTATATAACACTTATTACTCCATAAACATTAGAATCAAACCAATCTTCAAAACCCCAAATTCTAGGGTTCATGCACACATTTTTAAATTCCTCTGCTTCTAACAGTTTCCAAAGGTGGAAGTCGAGTTCAAATGATGATTAGAATCTGATTTAGAGGTTAGAAACTTGGGAACAACCCTCCCCAACTTCAGAATTTCGTTTTCATCCATTCAAAATAACCCAAAATGGTTTAAATAGCTTACAAAGATGAAATTCTAACCTTAAATGGCTTGGAAATCACAATTTCTTGCTTGAATCTTCGATTTCTACTCTAACTCTTCAGAATTTCTTCAAAGTCTCGACCTCTCCCTCTGTTGAAGAAGCTTCACGACACAAATGGAGAGAACTAGAAGTCTCTCTCCAAATTTATACCTCCATACTTCACTTAAATGACAATTTAGTCCTTCCAATCTAACTTTGTTCACTTTTGGTCCAAAACTTCTAACATATCCTTTAAAGTTTTCCTTTCTTAGACTTTTGCCACAAACACACAATATTATTACACGATAGGTCCTTCATATGTCAAAAGACCAAATTATCCTTTTAACATATCTTACTATAAAAATTCAAAGATAACACACAATAGCAAAATAGTCGGTTATTACAAAAAGTACTAAAATAACTATTTTACTATTTGCATTAAAAATACATCAAACACTCCTAAATCATACAAAAATGTAGAAACAATTTGTAGAAAAAAACTAAAAACAATTATATAAAATCAACATACGTTTGGTGTATTTTCTCATTTATTCCGCTCTTCATATTTTGATCACAAACACTTGAAAGACATGAATGTTTTTATGAGAAAAAATATACTTATATAGTAACAACATGAATAAATGAAAGGAATACAAAAAGTTTTTAGTAAATGATATTAATTGAAGAAATATGAAGAGTTATTTAGGTTTCAAATCACTTATTTAAAATTAATTTACCAATTTATAATCATTATTTGAAAGAAATTAAAAAGTCATGAGAGTTTAAAATCAATATCTAAGTATTAAAAGAAATTTACAAAATCAATGGAAATATGAAAAAACATGGGAGTTTCAAATGAATGTGGTGCTTTGAAATATGAAAATACATGAATAAATGAAAGGAATACAAAAAGTTTTTAGTAAATGATATTAATTGAAGAAATATGAAGAGTTATTTAGGTTTCAAATCACTTATTTAACATTAATTTACCAATTTATAATCATTATTTGAAAGAAATTGAAAAGTCATGAGAGTTTCAAATCAATATTGAAGTATTAAAAGAAATTTAGAAAATCAATGGAAATATGAAAAGACATGGGAGTTTCAAATGAATGTGGTGCTTTGAAATATGCCTCTATTATAAGATATATAGATTCTATTTTACATTTTCTTCTCTAATCGTGCTGTTTAATCTTTACAGATACTATTCCTACAAATGGTTATTAATTTAGAGAGTTTTTTCGTTAGGTTTTTTATATAAAAAATATTTAAGATTTAAAAAGTTATTGGGAGAGTTTTTTCAAAGTTTTTAAGGAGTTTGATAAGGCTGGAGGGTGTGGAGGGACGCGGCCCCTCCGCGTGGTGCCACCTTAGCTGGAGGACGCGTCAAACACCACCCCCTCTGCGTTCTATGATGTCCGCGTTCCGACGTCGTCCTCGGTATCACGCCTCATAACGTCCATATGACCGTTTGAAATTGAAAATTCCGAACGAAGAAGTGCAATTGGTGAAATCGTGGCTCGCTATTTCCACCGATTCACAAAAAGGAAATAGCCAAAGTTCCCAAGGGTTGCGGGAGTGTATTTTAACTCATTATCACGAAGCGATGGGCCGTGGAACGTACCGTAACAACGACTGGATTACCGGGAAATGGCGGAAACTTCGCCAAGAGTGTACCCAGGTCAACAACTTGGTCAACATTCGCCGAAGCGGCAAAAACGAGTTCCAAATTTTCAACACGGCGATGGAACAATACACTCGACTACTTGGAAAACTGTTCGCTCATTTGAAAGTTTGGGAGATGATGTGAAATGGTCCAAAATGGCTACTAACTCCTGATCCCGCCGGCTCGAGCTCAGGATCCAAACGTGCGAGGGTCTTGGAATCCAACGACGACGCTTCTGACGCTCAAGACCCGATCGACCTCGATGACGACGCTTCACCGCAAAAACAGATGCCTCCGCCTACCTACCCGATCGATCGCGACTGAGCGAAACGAGCCGCCTCCGGCTCGTCTTCCAAAGACCAAGTCGTCGAGAAGGTTGATGCTCTCGTTGAACAATTCAAACGCTACAACGAAATTCAAGAAACGCGGTTGGATTTTCAAGTTATGAGCAAATCGAGGACCGAAGAAGACCTCGCGGCAATCCAAACGATGAACGAAATAATTCGAAAAAATATTTAAATAAGTACTTTTTTTAATTTAGGAAATGTTTAATTTTTTTAATGTTTTTTAATTTAATGTAATGTCTTTTTATTTTCATTTTAATATTATGGTTTTTAATTAATATAATGTTTGATTTTAATTATAAAAAGCGTAAAATAAAAAGTGACGTGGAAATTAAAATGGATGCCATGTTGTCTTGTATTTTCTGGGGTGTGTCCTGGTGTTGTCATGGTGACATGTCACTGACGTGGCGACTCTCATGGTGTATTGCACACCCCATAGCCTAATTACAAGTTTGTTTATAAGCTTTTACAATAATGGTGCAGGTTTTATATAATTTTATCAGTTTATAACTTAATCTATATATTGTAACTTAACAATCTATATAAACAATTTATAAAAAGCAATTTGAAAAAGCTTTTGAAGATTTTATAAGCTTTTTTTTTTTTTGAGCTTTTTCATGAAAATATTTATTCAAACAACTTTTCTATTGTAGATGCTCTTAGTTCTTTTATAAACAATTACTATTTATTTGATCATTTATCATCATTTAACATTTTTAGAGATAGTTATTTTTATTGACTATTTAATATTATTAAATGGCCAATAAAAATTTAACCATTATATCTATTTAATTATTTAATTTATTCTTTTAATTATGTTTAAGTTTTAAATATTTGTTATATATGTACTAACTGTATAAATGTATTAAATTTGTGATAATATTTTATTTATAAAATATAAACTTATAAGAATTATATATTATTTTTAATACGTATTAATATACGATATGTGTTTAAGAAAAGAAACTTTAAATGAAAGGGCTTCTAGATAATATTTTAGATTGATGATGATAAAGTAATTAAATTTATAAAAAATAATAAAAGAAGTTAACAATAATGGATATTCGAAGGAGGAATGTAGAAGAGTGATCTAACAGTTTGTTGAGTACCAAAAACAAATGTCAAAGGTTCACTCGATGAGGTGGTGGTAGAAGAAGATCAAAGTCAAAAAGAAGATGTAAGTCCAACAGCAGGAAATGAATCACCTAGTGGAATTGCAAAGAAAACAAACATTTCAATAATCAATGCCCTAAACCTTCAACTTATATTGCGAGGAAGGAAGTAAATATGGAAAAGGATTGTGATAATGAACTTATTTTTTGTGTAGAGAGTTTGATTGAGTCCTAGATCATGGACTGAAGTGATTCATTCATGCAAGCATCTATTGAAGTAATACAAAACTCCAAGCATTACAATGGCAATGTGAGGGTTGTAGACAAACAAGAGCCTAGATATCAAAGGAGTTGGGGATGTCTTCCTCAAAACCACCTTAAGATCAAACTGAACATTGAAAAATGTCAAGTACATTTTGGGCCTAAAGAGGATGTTAATATAAGTAAGGAAGCTAGATGATGAAGGACATTATATCAAGATTGGAAATCACCAGTGGAAGGTAACAAATGGGGACCTTGTAGTGGCTTAAGTACAGAAGCGAAGAACCTTGTATATGGTTAAAGCTTTTTCGGATGGGATCCATTCAGAGGTTGAAGATGTAGAGACTTATACTCTATGTTACTAAGGCTTAACCATATGAGTGAGAAGGGAATGAAGATGTGGCTTCTAAAGGCAGAATATCATAGCTAAGAATAATTGTAGAGGTTTGTAAGCCATGTGTTATGGGAAAAGAAAATAAGGTAACCTTCGCAAAGACGGGGCAAGCAACAAATATCGATAAGCTAGAGCTTGTTCATTCAGATGTTTATCGACTCTTTAGTCTATTCAACAATAGGGTCTATATAACCTGTTACTTTCATTGATGACTCCACGGGGAAAGTGTGGGTTTGTTTTCTTAAGAATAAATCAGGAGTCTTAATCATCGTGGAAAGCTACTGTTGAGAATGAAACAGAACTCAAATTCAAGTTCCTAAAGTCAGACAATAGGGACAAGTATAATAACAAATAGTTTGTTGATTATTATGTTGAGAATGGAATCAATATGTTGAAGACGGTTCTAGACCACCTCAATAGAATGGAATGACAGAGAGGATGAATGGAACATTGAAAGAGAGGGAAAAAAGCATGAGGTTACATGAAGGATTGCCAAAGATGTTCTTGGCAAGTGCTATCAACACTGTAATAGAATCAACTGATGAGCCTCTATCCTTATTATTGGAACAGTGTCCAATATCATAACTAATTGGTAAGGACTTTCTATTAATAACATGGTCCTTTTGGGTTGCCCTCGGTATTACAAATGGTATTATTAGAGTTAATTGAGAGAGAGAGAAATAAATAATTTATTAATTTATCATTTGATGATAAATTAATTAGAAACTAGGTTGGAATTAATTAGAATTATTTTAAGTTAATTTGGGATTAATTAAAAGTGCAGTGACTAAATATTAATTGTTCAATAGTTGTGCAATGGATAATATTTAATTATGGATGATAGGGGACTAAATTAGAAGGATAAACCTTCTTAATTTCATTCACCATCATAAAGGATAAAATGATAAGATTTGAATTAAAGATAAGTTGAATTATTTAATCAATTATCCTTATCCAGTTTGGATTCAAATCAGGTTTATTTTTAAGCATCCTTTGAGGCTATAAATACACCTCCCTGGCACTCAATATTTTTGTCCAACTCCTAGAGGTCTCTTAGACCTAGAGTTTTCTCTTCTCTCTTAGAAGAATCTATAATCCCCCTCACGAACTTTCTTAACTAACCAATTAACCTAATAATTTGGACTTATTGGGTGTGAACCATTAGAGGTATTCTCTTTTGGATACTACGTTCCTTAGTACTGGTGGAATCGTTCTTCATCAAAGGTCTATTAGCAAATTGGTTTTGCTTAAGGTTGATTTTTCTTAATCCCACTTGTAGTTGTAAACATCATTAGGTAGGATCCTTGTATGTTTTCGCTACCATGATTAATGAATCTAACGTATATAAAATCAAATGGTGGTATTAGAGCCTATGCTTAGTTGATATTTCCACTACATAAATTCTTGTTTGACATCATTTTTTTCGAAAATTCTATTATTGCTTGGATAAATCGAGTTTTTGAGATATTTGTGATTTTAAAATGTTTTAAAATAATTTTTGGTAATTATCTCCAAAAAGATTTATTTATCCTATGGTATTATTTTGAATTTTTGAAATTATTTCCTTTTTGGTAAATTAAGAATAGATAATTTAAATAGTTTAAATTATTTTAGGATAATTGAATTAAAATTAATCATTATCATGTGTCCTCACATGATTTGAATAGTTAATTAATTATTAATTATTATCATTTGATTATACATGGATAATTAGGATTAATTAGTTAGTTCAATTATCATCCTAAATGTGTGATTTGCTTGTTTAATATTAATTATTGACATGTGTCCTCACATGATTAGAATTTTAAATGGTGATTTAATATTATCATTTGAACACATAGGTTAATCTGAATTAATATGATTAAACATCTAGTAAATTTTAAAAGGTTTAAAAATTAACTTATACATTATATAATAATTTATATTATATGTATAATTAAATTAAATACATCAACTTAAATCAAGACTAGGCTCATCCATTCTAAGCACTCTAAGATAGTTTAAGGAAACGACATATAAAATGACCGTTGAATGAGTGTCCTTTTCGCTCATTGTCGTTTGTGTGGACCAATGGAGTTACCGAAAGGATTCAAACATGTTGATGTCAAGTTAAAAGTATTAACTTCACAATTATCCAAACAACATTCCCGTTTAGATAAATAGGAAAATGTGAAAATGTGTGCTAATCCATGAAAACACACATCATTTCCTTATGGTCTATTGATGGAGTGTGTGTGGTTAACCGATAAGTTAATTTGAGACTGTAGGTGAAAGATGATGTGGCAATTCGGGTTTATGGTTGTTGATGGAGCGTGTATGGTTTACTGGCACATCAATTTGAGACTATAAATGGAACGAAAGAGATAGATAGAGAGATGGGTTGTGGGATGGGGGTAAGGTGTGGGCGAGGTAGGCCCTATTCAATTTGATATTTTTAAAACTTATAAATGAGTAAAAGAGAAAATGGAAAAATATTAGAAATGGTTGAATAGTCTTTTGCATAGATAATCATCAACCATGCAAGCAAAATAAAACTAAAATGACCACCTATATAGTATATTGTAATGTATCCTAGAATTGAAATGACATATAAAGATATGTAGAAAAACAAGTTTTTATAGTTAATCTATATATATCTTATAATAGAGGCATATTTCAAAGCATCACATGCATTTGAAACTCCCTTGACTTTTCATATTTTCATTGATTTTCTAACTTTTTATGTCTTTTCATATTTCCACAACTCAAGAGTTTTTTAACCTATGATACTTTATTGTTAGTTATCACACCTAATTAATATAAGAGTTATACATAATTCACATATAAATTAGATTCTAGCATGAAGAATATGATGGAAGAAAAGATAGATTCTAGCATGAAGAATATGATGGAAGAAAAGATGATTTGAGAAAATACACACTTTGAAGTTGCATATGTTTATATTGTATTACGAAGGAGAAACATGAAGAAACTATAACAAATTACAAGTCGCAAGGCAAAAGAAAAACGGCATGGTTGAGAACACATATTTCGAAGGTACATATGTTTATATTGTATTGGGAAGGAGACATGTGAAGGAGCTAAAGCAAATTACAAGTTGCAAGACAAGAAACAAAATGCATATTGGTTCTACCCCAACATAACGGTAGGAAGATATATAATAGATTGATTATTCATTGTAACGTTTTCTAATCCATATTCACCAAAATGGTTGTATATAGTTTGAATAAGTGGGCTTATGTTGTTTGATAAAGTATTTAGTGGTCATTTGGTTCATATAATATTTTTTCATATTAGCGTTATTTGACAAGGCTAAATTATATTTATTTTACCTACAAGTTTTACGAAGAAACGATCTACAATAATACATTCCTCAAAGATAATATATGTATTATTTTTAGTACGTTTTATTTGTTGTATTAGACTCTAATGTAGTTCATGTTAATGTGTTATATGTTTAATATTGGATTGTCTATATACAATTGACTTAAAATAGATGATTATATTGTTGGTTGAGTAACAAGTCATAATGTATTCAACTCAAGACTTACAATTCCCGAATACATAGAAGTTTGACATACAAATAATTAATGTATGAAATTGAATTATTAAACTATTAAAATAATAAATTATATTTTTCTATAAAACGCTTCAAATGATCTAAGCACTTAATACATGTTAGACTTGGTTATATTTCTATAATTTTAATTATCGATTTTTAAAGACTGGCTCATTTTTTCATATATATTTTAAATCTAGATTTTATATCACTAAATATTTATTACGATGAATGATTTATAATAATTTTTACATTTATTAAAGCATTTTACTTTCATCATATCAACTTAAAACTCTTAACTATTCAACTTCCAACATTAAGTTATTTATTAAATATTAGAGCATTTTACTTTCATCATATCGATTTGAAACTCTTAACTATTCAACTTCAAACATTAAGTTATTTATTAAATATAAAATATATCATCTTGATGATAGAATTTTTGAATTATTAATATACTATACTTAAGTTGTTAATTAATGTATGGTGTTAAATACAAAACCAAAGTTAAACTTTTTAATTGACAATATAATACATTGAATTTGTTGATCGAAAGATGGTTTAAATGCAAAACCAAAATCAAAATATAAACTAAACTTAGACAATGATCAAATGCTTTTTTTTTCAAAATAGTTAAAAGGCTTCAATATGTAAAATATAAAACCTAAATTGAAATCTAAACCAAACTAAAAATATATATAATTATTTTTTATAGTAATTGCAAAATTTTCACAGGTAGTTATAAATCAATTAACAATCTATACATTTATATGAAGATATATTTTTTATAAATATATAATATATGTTTGAAACTTTCAACACTTCAACTTCCTACTATTACCAACACCATTAATTTATTTTAATACACAATCTCTTCACATTTCAACTAATTAACCACTACAACCCAAAAGTTTTTGAACTTATGATACTTAATTGTTACTTATGACACATTAGTTAATATAAAGATATATATATATAGTTCGCATAGGATAGGTAGCTTATTTTGGTAGAGTTTGGAAAATAAGATGGAGGAAAATACGACTTGACAACATACAATAATTACTTTAGACTCTCATTTATGTTATTACTGGTATGTTTTATTTTATATTTATTTTAAATTCGGAGACAATTTATGTAAATATATTTCTATATATTTTTAATGTTGGACCATCTATAATAATTGACTCCAAAAAAGGTGTTATGTTTTTTTGTTCGATGTTTGGATGAAAAATTATTATTGATACATATGTCATATGTTTGATTTATTTTTTGTTTTTCATATTTTGATTAAATCTAAAATGTTTATGTTTATATTTGATTGGTCAATATATTTTTACTATATTAATTTACTCCTGCGCAACGCGCGGGAATACGCCTAGTTAATGATATATTTGAGAGAATTCTAAAAAAATCCATAATCTCGTTAGGGTAAGCGGTGTGGGTTTTCCTCTCATTTTTTTCTCTATTACATCAACACCCAGTCAGCACCCACTCTCCTCCATCACACCTGGAAATAGTCACCATTCATTTCCTTTAACATTTTAGATTAAACATTAATTTTAAAATAAAATAAACAAATTTATTTCAAAATAAAATATTCAATTAAAATAAATAGAGATTAAACCCAAAATTTTAACATTACATTAATTTAATCGCGTTAAATTAAAAATTACTCAATAATAATAAAAACTAGTAACATCACTCCCATTCTTCATAGTAATCGTCGGACACTTCCATTGTTGTTGTTAGTCTTATATATATATTTATCACCAAATCCGCACGAAGGCTATTATGTCGTTTTCTTTTTATACACTTCCCTCCTATATGCTAGATATTGTGGCGATTGAATTGGCAGCGGCTCGTAAGATGATACAATTTCATTCGAAACATACGTATACATCGTTTTTTATTCATCCTCCAAAAACATATCATGTAATATGATGCATGCATCCATATCATGTGAAATTGTTGCTTAAGAACACAAAACGCTTGTTTCACATTCTTGCTAGCTGCTTCTGTGCAACCTTCAACCTTGCTCGTTTTGGATCCATTGATGTTGTGAATGACTTGACAAATATTGAATGATCATGATATATTCCATCAGTTAGAAAATACTTGTGTTTGTATTACGGTTCGTTCACCTGAAATGAACACAAAGGTGTAACAGCTCTTTAAATGTCATAAATATAGACGACTAGTCAAGAACGTTGAGGTCGATGATTGCCTTGTGTGAATCAACCGTGCCATGCATTAGAACAAGCATCCCATTTCAATTAAAATAATGATGTATTCATTCAAATCACGAAATATACGCAAAAAAGTTGCTTCTTCATCAGAAACCTTCATCCAAATTCATACCCAATATATATTAGTCACGTACATAAAGATTGTGTGCAACTTCACGATCTATATTTAATGTAGCTCTTCTTATGAACCTTCGTGAACTTTGTGCAATGCCAACCATTATAACAGTAGTTTCTTGCACCATTGCAGTAATTTGCATGTCGCGTCAATCACTCATCAGATATTGATGATGAAAAAGACTAATCAAATAAAAGAAATTGGGCACGATCCATTTGTGAAGTTTTGAAAGTGTAAGCAACAGGAAGTGAGCTGCTCTATTGATAATGTGTAATTGGCAAAAATTATATATATATATATATATATATATATATATATATATATATATATATATATATATATATATATATATATATATATATATATATATATATATATATATATAGACACACACACACACATACAACTCTTCAACGACTATATAGTCGTTTTGGTCCAACTACCCGTACAACGATTTCTATGTATGAAAGCATCAAAATGTTAGATCACTGCATGGGGGATGATGTTCCCTGCGGTAAAGGCCAATTCCACACTATAACTAGGGGTGAGCGTGGTGTGGTTAGGCGTGGTTAGACCTGGCAATGGAGCGGGTTTTGACCCTGATCCGCTCCAAACCCGTACAAAATATTTGGGTTTGGATTGTTATTTATGATCCGTTAACCCGCTAACGACTCGTACCCGTTAACCCGCTAAATAAAAGGGTTGGGTTTGGATCACTATCGATCCGCTCCGTTAATAACCCGCCCCGTATAAAATTATATTAAAATAAATTTATTATATATAAATTAATTATTTTACAATTACGGGACATCAAAGGTATAGCCGACACGCAAACACAATACTCGAGAGTCAGGTCCTCGAGGAGTCGTTCCAGATCCTGATTCGTGAATCGTGAATATCATTAGACGTTTTTTTTATTATGAAAAAATTATTTTATAAGTATTGAGCAAAAATGTGATTCATGTTATATTTGTTACAATGCGGGTTACGGATCGGGTTTGGGTATCCGTTGATCCAGTGGATAAGGGTATGGGTTTGATTATTCAAAACCATGCGGGTTACGGATCGGGTTTGGGTTAACTTTTGAAATTTGATAAACGGGTTTGGATCAATGTCGATCCGCTCCAAACCCGCTCCATTGCCAGGTCTACGTGGTTATTGGCCAAAACCATACCGCTAACCGCAAATGCGGTTATTAAATTTTCAATAACCAAATGGTGTGGTTAATAGTGCGGTGCAATTATGTGGTTATTTTATGCGGTTGCGGTTGCAGTTATTAACCGCATATATTTGGTGCGGTAGTTATGTGCGGTTTCTTTAACCATTTGATATTTGTTTTGGGATTTAAACAATTAAAGATTAAAATAAAGCAACCATATATTAAAGACTTGTCTCAAACTTACAAGTTACAATCACTAATTCATTTTAAACACTATATAATTATTTAATTATGCGGTTAGCGGTGTGGTTATATTTGTGGTTATTGAATGCGGTGCGGTTGCGGTTATTTCTGTACGGTATATTTTATATAACCGCAACGCACCGCAATATTGCGATTAATTTCAAAATTGAAAATCCCACTGTCAGTTATTGTTTCGGTCGCGGTTAATCAGTTTCGGTTTTTGCGGTTTTTACAGTTTTTTACCATTTGTTCGGTTTTTGCTCACCCCTAACTGTAACTGCTTTAAAACGCTAATCTTTAAGCAATTTAAAAAAAAAATTAGTTTATAACTTACGTTTTGATTTATTGAAACACCCTCGCTTAAGGCTTTTCATAAAACATCATTTTAACACATGTTTAACATCATTGTTCCAAAAATCATCCTTTAGTGAAAACTTCAATTTCAACATCTTCAAATAAGTCATCTCCTTTCAAAATCATTTTTAAAACACATGGGGTTTAATGAGAAATATATTTAGGTTTAAGTTGCGGAAAACATCGTTTGGTCCCATTTTAGTAAAACATTTTAGTTTATAAAGTAGCGAGGTTGTAACAATTCAAATACCATTACACAGCTTAAATGATACCACACAAACCATGGCATTCTAAACATCCAACTCTTCTAAAGTCATCTAAACCTCTCAACCTGAGTACACATCAAAATAAGTTAGGCAATTGAAATGCCTAGTGAGTTTACCCGAGGTTGACCCATTTTGAGTGAGCAGTGAACTACCACACTCGGGACAAACCCCCAAAAATAGATTTTAAACAAACTTCAATAGTTACTCAAAACATCATAAGGATTTACTCAAAATAGATAGTTATGATATGCAAATGCAATGCATGATGCAACTATCCCAAACCCACGTCCATCTTATAAAAGTCCAACTCACCTCAATGGCACCTACCTAAGTTCACGAATGACACGCACGAAGCATGCCACTCGATCCCCGTATAGGCAAAACTAGGACTAGTGGCCATCACACTAGCCCCATGAGGGTTAGCAACTCCCTCATGCGGTTCCCTATTGTCGGGAACGGTTTTCCCTAAATCCGGGACAAACATCTCATTTTGGGCATTTTGCCCTTGATTTCCCTAAATCCGGGACAATCATGATTTCCCTAAATCCGGGACAATCATTTCATCTTCGTCATAAGGTTCACTAGGTCAATCCCATCCTATATGCAATGCGATGCACAAATAGGATGCTCAAAACATCTTTTAAAACATCATCATAATCTTCATTTGAAAACATCTTTAGAAACACATTTTCATGCAATGCACAAGTAGTAATCATATAACACATTGCACATAATATCATGCATGAAAAGTAATTGACAACACACACAAAAGATAGTTGGAAGGATGTGTACTCCCGGTAAACTCACCGAAGGTCAACTGACGAGTCAACACTAACTCCACTCAAGGTTTGATGCATTTGGCGGCGCTCCTAGACATCATATCATCCATCAAATCATCTTAGTTGAGTGCTAGCTCAAGTCCTTAGTCTCACTTCCAAGTCACTACAACATATCTCATTCCTACAATACAAGAACGGAAGATATTATACTCGATTCATCTAAAAGTCACACTATAATTACTTCTTTAGAACTAAGAAGGGACAATCATCCATCATCTAAAATGAGGTCCTTGACTCTCTAATATAAGGAAAATCTTAGCTAAAACATTCCCAAAGATTGGTATTAAAACAAGGACCCGAAGCCCAAACCATAAAGCTCAAAACCCAAAAACTGACATTTTTGGCCAACCCAGGCTACACGGGTCGTGTAGCCCTACACGGGTCGTGTAGCCCTACACGGGTCGTGTAGGACCCAGGGCAAAACTGATCCGAAGCCCCAGAGACCCTACACGGGTCGTGTATCAGCACACGGGTCATGTTCGCTGTGCAGTAACTTGGTTTTTTGGTCATTTTAACCCCCTTTTGACCCAATTGAAGCTCCAAATCAACCCAAGACCAATTATACATGAAAATACACATTTAATAACTCATTTACAAGTATTCAACTCCCAATCCAAGTGTTCATGACTTAAACTAATGAAAATCACAATTCAATTTCTTATCTCTTAACAAGTCATTCATGAACTATGTTCCAAGTCAATCATTACACTTAACACCATCAAGTACCCAATTAAGTCCTTAACCAATGTCATCTCTTAGGAGAATCATTCCCATACAAACCCAAAGAAGATAACCTCATGGAATCTCCAATTCCAATCATTGGTCCAAATGATTAAACCCATGGAATACCCAATTCCAATCCATCAATAGATGATTACAAGTGGAGATTCCTTCTTCCATTCCATGGAATCCTTAGGAAATGATTCTTACTCCACTATTACATCCAAATTGATGCAATAAACCCATTTACCCATTAAACAAAAGATCTATTCATCATATACATGAAATAAACCCATTTCAACACCCAATTCCCATATTCTAGTGATTCAAGGTTTAAAACTACAAATCAAAGGTTGGAATCCTTAGGGAATCATTAGAAATGAATACCCTCATCCAAAACTACAAAATCCAACCATCAATTTCTAGATTCCTCAATTATCTAACAAATCCCCAAATTCTAGGGTTCATAACACCCAAATCAATCAAATAATTGGATCTAGAGCATCCATGGATTGGATGATGATCAAAACATGCACTAGAATAATAAACTAACACTTGGGATCCTAGGATTTCCTCCCCCACATTACCAATTTCGGATTTGACATAGAACTCATCCCAAAAACGGGTTTGCAAGCTTAAAAGGGAAGAGTTTATACCTTAGATTGGCTAGGAATCTCAAGAACTTTGATGATTCTTCAAACCTTAGCATCTTGTCCTCCAAAATCTCCAGAAAATCGCCACTCTCTCTCCCTCTCCTCTCTAAAATCGTGATGTTTGGCTGAAATGGGGAGAACCCCCATCTAAAACTATACATCTTTCACAATTGGCAAAACTAGTCCCTATAGTTGATCATTCTTCACCCAACACCCCAAAAGTCAATTCTTCTTACTAGAAGTCTCTAAGTTCACACTTATGCCCCAAATATAATTATTTATTTCACTTGAGTCATTTTCACGGTCAACACTAACCCTTAGTTTCCCAATTTGGCACAAATGGTCCCTTACACTAAAATTCCTCACAGTTTAGGTCCTTAATATTAATTCAATGAATTATTTGACCTAATTTAAACTCCACATCAATTCCTTCATAATATATTCTAATTTTCCAAATCCATGACTAGTCAAATCTACTTAGGGTAAGTTTGGCCAAATTGACACTTTTAGTCCTTATGACAAAATTTCTCACATTTGGTTACAAATAGATTCTAAAACTATATTTGGCTCATTTATTTACGATATAAAATATAACAACATATTAAATTTAGTTATTCATTTATTTTCTTTATTTACAAAATAGATTTTGTTTGTCGGTTTAAGCTCAAAACTCCTAGGCCCAAAACACGGATGTTACATTTATCAAACATGATAATCTTAAAAAATTTAAAAAAACATGTCTAACTTATTAGCTGACTGTGACGTGTTAAAAGTTAGGGGTGAGGACGGTGCGGCACGGTGCAGTTTTTGACAAAAACCGCACCACAAACCGCAAATGTGGTTTTTCCTACAAAATAACCGAGCGGTGCGGTTTTGCGGTTGCGGTGCGGTTATTAACCGCATGCCATTAGTGCGGTTTTTCTTGCCGTTTTTTCTGTAGTTTTTTGCGGTTTTAAGAAAATTGGTAATGACTAAAATGAGATTTTTTTAAGACTACTCGTAATCGTATATTCGTAATCCTGCTTCACAATTTTTATTAACTCTCAATATAATAATAGTTAGATATAGTTATTTATATATAATTAATTATTATTTTAATATAAAATACGCGGTGCGGTTCGGTTTTTTGCGGTTTGCGGTTCGGTTCCTACAAGCGGTGCGGTTCGGTTTTTTGCGGTTTTTATAAACCGGAAATTTTTGGTTTTTGCTAAATAAATACCGCATGTTCTGTTTTTGTTTCGGTTTCGGTTAATGCGGTTTTTTCCGGTTTTTTTTGTTGCGGTTCGGTTTGTGCTCATCCCTATTAAAAGTAGTTTTAATTAGATATAAAAAAACTAATATAAATGTTGGTATGTTGATTTGCATACGAGACTCAAAATTTTTGAATATAAGTTTTAATAGTTATACAAACTTTTGAGCTCGTGAGTCGTAGATTTAGAAGTAAAATTTTTTTTTTTAAAAGGCATAACTATAAGACGATGGTCTAAGGCTGGGGGGAGCAGTCAGCATGCGCTGAGCATGCTGAACTATGCCACGTCAGGTTTCAGGATGTTAGCACATGCTGACCAAATTTGGTGGGAGCAGTCAGCATGTGCTAACCATGCTAAACTATTTTTTTAGATCTATCTTTTAAATTATTTATATTATTAAAAACAAATATAAAATTAAAAACTACCATTTCATTAAACTTAAAACCCATTACATTAAAATTAAAAACATAAAATAAAACTTAAAACAAACGAAATTAAACTTAAAAACCGACTAAACAAATGAAATTAAACTACAAGCTACTCGTTGATGTGATATCCCAATTGCCTTGCCGCATCCCTCTTCATTTCCAACGCGAGTTCGTACTCGAACCCAGTCTTGCCCAATATGTCTTGTTGTATGATTTTTCGCAGCTGCATCTTCTCTTTGATTTTCAAGTTAGCCTCTTTCATTTTCTCAGCATTCTCTTTGATCTTCTGAGCTTCCTTGTATGTCTCAACATTGCCGGACAAAGCGAGTAAATCTTCATGAACACTAGTATTTGTGCTAGTGCTAGTGGCTTGGCCTTTGCCTCTATTCTTTCGTTTGCTTCATCACGTCCCATGGGATGTGGTGGATCATAATTGAGGTTGAAGCCAACACTTGGTTCTGATGAGGGGGATTGTGTGGATTCAGATACTCTGTGTTTCTTTGATAAGTGGATAACGAATTGGTCAAAAGACTCTAGCTCTCTCCACTTCTCGTAATCTTTGACAGCACGCCAAAACACCTCTTGATTAAATTGAGAACCATATTGGGCATGGTACAAGAGCCTCGCTTTAGCCATAACATCGTCACCATTGGCCCCACTTTGCCTTTGCCTCTCTGCTTCTGCATGACACCCTTGCAATTCCATGGCACCTTTGTTGCAAGTGCGCCACTTTGAATAAAGTGAATTGGGATTGCGATACGTGGAACCCATTCGTCTACACCAACTCTGCCACACATTTACTTTGAAGACATTTGTAGTTTGATTGATCCCCGTCTCAGCTTGTTGTGAACAATCGACCCATGCTTCGCCCAAAGCTCGGACCTCATCATCATGCCAAACGAGTCTAGGGGCTTTGCCTTTGTCACTTGGCCGAGACTCTTCTTCTTCTTCTTCTTCTTCTTCATCATCATCATCATCATCAGAGTTTTCTTGTTCTAGCCGGCGTTGTGTATTTCTTAGAAATTGGGTTTCGGGAGCAAATTGGGATATTGATTCTAGTGGTGGAGACATTTGTGGTGAATACATTTGTGGTGGAGATGGTTGTGTTGGAGATGGTTGTGGTGGAGATGATTGGTGTAACCAATTGTTGACATATTGTTGTTGCATACCCCAATTCGGTGCATATTGACCATATGTCATCGAAAGGTCAACCGATTGAGGTACATAACAACCGGCCGGAGGGGTTGCAATCGATGTAGTGGGGGATTTCTTTTTGGTAGCTTTGGTTGTTTTGGTTGGTTTGGTAGCTTTTCTTTGGCTTGAAGACATGATGAATGAAGATCGAGAGTGTTTTTGGAAGAAGAGAGAAGATGATTGTGTGAATGAAAGAGTAGAATGGTAGAGTTTATATAGGGGAGGATGCAACGGCTAGTTTTTTATAAAAAAAACGGCTAGTTTTTTTATAAAAAAATTTGTATTTTATAGAGGTTTTGGTTGAGGTTTTAAAAAAAATTGGTTGAAAATGAGATTTAATTTTGGGGGTTGGAGGCTAGCCGTTGGAAATGAGCCGTTAGAGGCGGTGGCGAGCTCGCCCAAATGTTGGCAAGGGTGGTTCGGCGAAGGCGAAGGCGAGCCAAGGCGGTGCAGCTTGGCGAGCTTTGACGAGGTGATGGCGAAGGCGATGACGAGGGGGACAGCGAGCTGCTCCCCGCAGCCTAATATACGATCATAAGGGTTGGCATCTTGATGTCGACGCTTTGTTACGTGGGGTTTGTATTGTCCAAGAAATGCGCTGTTCATTCTTTTAAATGATATTTGAGTTGGTTGAAGAAATTAATATATATACATTTATATAATAGATGCTGTTTTATTTTAATCATATTCATTTAAAAAAATAAAAAAGAAAATTCTCTTTAACCGATACATTAAATTCTGATGTTATTCTAATTTTAATATTATTTTTTTCTAGTTTTCAATCTAACATATTTTAGTAATTTAAATCGGATATAAAATATTATCTTTATAATAATACCACTATATAACTATTAATTAGTATATTTAGTTTGTTAATTAAAATATGATATTAAATTTAAAACATAAATCAGAATATAAAATAAATTTCATAAAAATTATCTAGAGACTATTTATTAAAATAGTTTCAAAATTTTAATATAAGGTTAACTATAGAACCCATATTGAAATGTCAATTTGACCATAAATATTGATAACAAAATTTTTCATAATAATTAAATATTTTAAAACATGTATCTTTTATTAATTAAAAATATTATAGTCATAAATAACATAAAACTAAAAAATATATCATGCTAAATTAAAAACAATAATTGATATTTGAAATGATAATAAACATCAAAATTAAAAAAATAATCAAATAAATTATTTTTAAATTAAATTTAAAAATATTTATTTAAATGATTAACCATAATAATGTTGGAACTAAACCTAAATCAACATATCAAACTAACATATAAATTTAACCAAAACTTACTTTGTAATACCACAAAGTTTCCAAAAATACAAATTATAACAGCTATTAATAACATAAAGTTTATATATATATATATATATATATATATATATATATATATATATATATATATATATATATATATATATATATATATATATATATATATATATATATATATATATATATATAAGATCAAATGTATGTTGAAAAATATTGTGTAACCTTGTAACTAAATATGAACCGATCATTTTAAATCCGGACAGGGGTATAATAGTAATTGACATATAAATCAATTAATTTTAAATAAAATAAAATCCTATAAATTCGGTAACCAACTCCTTATAATTACGAAAACTGATTTTTTTTTACAGAATTTTGATCGGCCTACACATTCACACAATAATTATCGGTTTTAGAATAATTAACTATATATATATATATATATATATATATATATATATATATATATATATATATATATATATATATATATATATATATATATATATATGTATGTATGTATGTATGTATGTATGTATGTATGTATGTATGTATGTATGTATGTATATGTATATGTATATGTATATTTATGTTACATTGAAAACAATGGCTGATATCTAAAATAATAATCAAGATCAAAATTAAAAAAAATTCAAATAAGTTTTTTTTTATAAATTAATAAACAATGACAATGTTAAAGTTTATAATAAATAAAAAATAGATCTAATTTTATTCATTTACATCCCTTTATAGATACCATTTTGATGATATGACCATAAAACTTATTTATAGGTAAAAATAACTATAGATAAAAATTTAAATTTATTTTTGTTTCATTCACAACTCTTAGGTAGAGAGTATAGTCATGATGTGTTTTTACTATAATTTATCTAATTTTATATTTAAAATAATTAAAACATTTTATTGTTAATATAAAAATTATTATTTTAAAGTTAATAACAATAAAACAGTTTTTTATAATGTTTTAATAAATAATTTAATTATATTATTGTATTTTATATAACACATAAACATTCGCCTAGTTGATCAATACTTGAACGCAAGTGTTTTGCATTAAAAAGGCCATGTCGTGAGCAGGGCCGGTCTAAAGTTTTTTGGGGCCCAGGGCGAGAGGAGAAACAAAGGCCCCTAAAAATTTAGCAGAACCATTTATAAAAAAATATTTTCTAGCGTTTTTCATAATGATAGTTTTATATATATATATATATATATATATATATATATATATATATATATATATATATATATATATATATATATATATATATATATATATATATATATATATATATATATATATATATATATATATATATATATATATATATATATATATATAGCTATAACAATTACAAGTAGTCATTTTTTAATACCTTGTTGTTTTCCTTCAATATTTGGAACTATTCTCATAACATCGATCCCTTATATAATTCATATTAAGATGTAACAATTTCAGTGCATCTAATAATTCATTAAAAATTCTTATCCCCGAAGTACCATTTGCTTTTAAAAATTATATAAATATTCAATAACTTGTATTTGTTAGAAGACAAATATATGCATATATATTATATAGGACATATAATTTTTGGGCCCCCTAAGACGATGGGCCCTGGGCGGTTGCCCGTGTTGACCACCCTCAGGAACGGCCTTGGTCGTGAGCAAGATCCCATAAATTCAAAACAACGATGGTTATGAATATAATGAATTGCTATAGATTGTATTAACTTATATGACTTTTCAAAAGAGAGACCATTTCGTGAGCAAGACATAAATTCAATACGAACATTGATGGTTATGAACATAACGACTTGCTATATACTGTATTTAAACTTATTTAACTTGTCAAAAGTATAAATAATAGACTAATAGTTAGATATTTTATTCAAGGGAAAATCATAAACATAATTATAGTGATATTTGTCATTTGTTACGAACTAACTAATTTTTGATTTTTAGAAAATACTATCAATTTTGCAATGAACCCTATTACGAATTACAAAACCTTTTCTAAATGGTATGCTACAAAAATGCTTTAAAATTTTCTGAATTTTTTTATACATTATACGGTTCTATTTCAGATTATAAGAATGAATTTCACGATATATAAATGTTTATTTACAACATATGATTTTTTCCCTCGATTTTTAAGGTTTTCGTGGCATAAAAAAGGCAAAACTAGTTTTGCAGTTCGTAAGGATATCGATTGCAAAATCGCTAGTCATTTTGTATAAATTGTCAAAAATGTTGTGTTCTGAGATAGACAATATCATTTTGGTATTTTCTGATTTTTTTTGAACGTCAAATTCGCAAATATCTGTGATTTACGGCTAAATAACAAACAGTTATTGAAGATCTTTTGAGCTCGTAGGATTAGAAGTTATCCCTAATCTAAATATCTAACGGCGTTTTTCTTTTGACATATGTTGATATGAGCCTTTAATTTTTCTCTCTCTTTTATCATTCCATATTCAGATATTCTGTAACCCATTAGGCTAAAGGATGTGGTAAACATATTTTTCAATACATAAAACTAAGAATCTGGTTAACTCCGGCCCTCATCCCTCATTTTTTTTATTATATTGACGTCCGATTAACACTCCTTACTTATTCTTTCATCCTTGAAAAATGATTATCCCTTAATTCTCTTTCACTTTTTAATTTAAAAAACAAACAAAGTTAATTTAAAATAAAATATCCATATTTTTGTTCAATTGTTAATCAATTTCAAATTTATAAAAACTCAAATAAATATATACCTAATCTAATAAGAATTTACTTTGTATTTAGTTAATTAGAAAGATACTAAAATTGTTCCGTATATTTTCATTTAGTATTTATTTGAAAAAAAAAACTATTTTAATACACATACACACACAAACATCTAATTTTACTGTCTCTTTCATCCTTCGCTCTTCAAGCTTCCCTCTCTCCTCGCACGGTGGATTTGCTATATGCGAGCAAAGTTTTGTGGGATTGCCGCATGTGGGGCGGTACCTCACACCGGATAGCCTAAGACTAGTTGGTATGGTCACAACTCTACATCACAAAAAAAAAAAGAATTTGGCGATGTGGAGTGATGACTATAACTACTATTGTTGACACATTACCATCACTTCACCTCCACTTCTCTACCATACCATCAAGAAAATCTTCACTACTCCACATCACTTAAAATATTATTTCTTGATTAATTTTAGTACAAAATATATAAAATGAAATTTCAATTTACTAAATAAAAGTTTCATTAAAAGAAGAAAATTTATATTAATCAACCTAAAAATAAATTTTACCAAACCTAAAAAATAAAAATTATCAAACGTTAAAATAAAAATTACCTTAATAAACTTAAAAATAAAAATTACGAAACCTAAAAATAAAAATTACATTAAAGAAAAGTTACATTTAACTTTTATATTTTTCACGATTTATCTCTTTATCGTAGTTTTTTTAGGCCCTACGGACAAAGCTCGCCTATTGCATTATCAAAATGTTCATGTCATGGAAGAGATCTTGTTTTCGAGCCGACTCGTCTTTTTTTTTTGGAGTTCAATATCTTTGTCAAAGTTTGATTAGAAAAAATACAACTCCTCTGCTTTGCTATGTTTGTCAAATACGACATAGTTTACCTTTGTTTTTTCTAGAATAAAAATTCCTCAAATTTGTACCCAAAAGTTTAAAAAAGTAATTAAGCACAACAATCACAAACAATATTAAATGATAAATAACATCAACTGTTAAAATAAAGAAATAAGCAACAATAACTAAGAAAAACATTTGAAATCAACACAACTCAATATTCAAGTAATAAAACTGTAAAAAGAAAAGTTTTAAATCCACCGATTTTCACCTTTATTCTCATGCAACGACGAACTCCTTTTCACTAATTGTTTCTCAGTGGACATTATAAGTAATCAACACTTGATTTTCAGAAAATACGCACAAATATTAGGGTTTTTGTTTAGAAGAATACAGAAAATAAGAAGAAAACGATAGAATTGTGTTTCGTAAACTAAGCAACCTGTAAATAGGGCATGAGAGATGATGATAGTCTCTTGTAATTGATATTCGCAATCTGATTCGATTTGCATGTAATTTGACGATAATGCCTTCACGTTCTTAGTTTAACTTCAAAAAAGTACTCCCTCTGTCCCAAAATGATAGTCCACAGACAAAAAACACACAGATTAAGAAAACATTAAATGCATATTACTTTTTGGCAAAATGACACTCAGGCCCCATAAAATCTTAGAAGTTGGTCGAATTGGTCACTAAATTATTTTTTTTTGCGTTATAAGGGAATGAAGTTTACAATCGAGTGTTAAAAACATCCTTATGAGAAAAACGAAGGGGTTGTCCGGTGGTTTGTCCTAATCAGCGTATGAGTCATCATCCATGTCACTCCTGTCACTCCATAAAACTACATAAGAGTTTTATCGACCAAAATCAAAAACCCTTAGACATAAAATCGACAAAAAACCCTGAACCCACAAAATCTCTTTTCCCCAAATTCGTCAACTGTCGATCTAGAAGATGGAATCGAGTGTCCAGGTTGAAGTACACTTCAAAGGAAGGTTTAATCAGCAACCCTTTGGTTACATAGATGGCATGCAGGAGGTAGTTGATGGTGGGGATTTTTCCGCGATGGATCTAAAGGAATGTGTCGACTTCCTAGAAAGGTTTTCACAAACTAAGTGTAAGAATCTCTACTATTGTCTACCGGAATATGATATTCCGTATGGTTTACGGATTATTTCAGACGAAATGGAATATGTGGAATTTATTGAGGTTCTGTATCATTGTGGGGTTATCATCCCTATTTATTTAGACCATGAGGGTGTTATCATACAAGATTGGATTGATGAAGAGGATGATGTTGTTCTTAGTCCAGATGAGTAAAATTCAAGTACAGGTTCTGTTTCACCCATAGGAGCAGATGAAAAGGGGTTAACAGAAGATGATGAACCAAAATTTGTCAGAGGTGAAGCTGAAGAAGAGATGGATGTTGATGATGTGTACACCCAAATTGAATGTCCAACAAGGTACAATCCAGAAGTTGAATGGAAGAAGCAGGTGCCTGTGTTAGGTATGAGGTTCCAAAACCCAAAGAAACTTAAAGATATGCTTTGTAATTATGCTGTAGCAAACGGTTATCTGTTATGTTACAAAAAAATGATAGTAATAGATTGTTAGTGAAATGTTGCAATGGTGATTGCACTTTCAGGCTTTGGGGTTCATGAATGAGTGATGAGAGATCATTACAAATTAAGTCCCTTAAAGATGAACATAATTGTGCACAAAATTTCAAATTGGGATCCCTTGTGACATATGCATGGATTGGGTCTCATTACACTAATCAGATTCTCCACAAACAGAAAATCAGTGTCAGACTCCTAAGGGAAGAGGTGAAAAAGGATTTTGGTATAGAGGTGAGTATGAGCCAGTGTAGAAGAGCCAAAAAATATGCTTTATCTCTAATAGAGGGTACCATTGTGGAACATTATGCCAAGTTATGGTCATATGGTGAGGAGATCAGGAGATCAAACCATGGGTCAACTGTCAAACTACATATGAATACCATGCCAGATGGAAAGAATTATTTTAGTAAATTTTATGTTTGTTTTGCTGGTATAAAAGAGGGTTGGAGGAGTGGATGTAGTGTTGGATTAGGTGTCTAAGCCATGACTTGTAATTGAACTTTTATCTTGTGATTAAAAGCAAAGTCCATTTGGGTTGCCCTCATGGGTGGAGGATAGATAGTTCAGTAGAGAGAATAGTTGATTTATTAATTGTATAATAAATCAATAGAAGTTAAGTATATGGTTTATTAATATATTTAAGTGTTAATATATTAATTAGAAACTATATTAATTAATTGAGATTTAATCTAGAATTAATTGGATTTAATTTGGAGATTAAATTAATTAATTAAAAGGTGCAGGGACTGGTTTGGTATTTATTCAATAGTTGAATAACTGGCCAGGAAAATCAGGGACCAAAAGTGGCGCCACCTTGGAGGCTTCTCCAAGGGTTTGGCGAAACCCTAATTAGGGTTTTGGTAAGCCTGGTCCAAGTGGTCAAAAGCCTTGTCCAATTGGAGGCTCCTTAGGGTTTCAGGTGTAACCCTTGGAGGCTATAAAAGGAACCCCCTGGCACCTCATATTCACGGCATCTTCTTCTCTCTGGATTCACTCTGCTGGACTGATTCTTCCATCCCTTGGGTGTGACTTTCATCTGAGGCAGGATACTTTTGCTGCTGCTTAAAAGGATCATAAGATCAAAGGTTGGTTTTCTTAATTCTTCTTTAGAATTGAATTGTTTCCTTTAGGTTCTTAGTTCTAATCTTCATAGAAGAAAACATAGATCAATATTAGGGTTGCATGTGAACCTTAGGTTATTTTGTGTTCATTGATTGCATAGAAACCCTTCAGTGGTATCAGAGCTAGCTTGTTTTCTTGTGATTTGATTATGAACTGCTTGCATGATCTTGGCCTTGGTGTTTTTTGCGAAAATTCACCTCTTGGAGGCCTTGAAGTTGACGGCTTGGCTAGGGTTTCCTAACCCTAGCCGCCATGCCCTAAATGGTCCCCTAGATTGCTTGATTTGCTTGCCTTAATTATGTGTTGTTATTTTTGGTAACTAAATCAACTAAAATAACTTGAACCCTAATTGCTTGGCTTGTAATTTTCGAGATTCATAGGGGTTATACAGATAAATTAATTTGATTAATTTGGTAATCTGTAACCTAGATTTAATTAGTTTAATTAATTGATTAATTAAAAGACCAATTAAATCAGCTTTAAGAATTAATTAAAATTTTCAAAAAAATTAGAATAATTTGAGAAAATTAGTATTTAATTAATTCTAAAATATTTTAATGAGATTAAAATATATCTTATATATATTTAAAATTAAAGTTAATTTAATATGTATAAGAAAATTGGTTAGTCTACCGCTAGTAAGCCTCATTCACAAAACTGTCCTATAAAGAGGGTATAAGGCGACTGACTATAAAATGTTAGTCTAATGGGTATCTACTCTTACCCACCGCTCTCCTGGTCAGTCGAGTGTCGTTAGCTGAACGGGTATGATAGAACCGCTAAGCCTCTTAAAAGTATAATGCTATAATTGAAAGTACTAGAACCCTAAAACAAATCCCAATCTAGTTACTTTAGGTTAAAAATGTGAATTGGTGCTAATCCATGAAATTGCACGTTGCACTTTGTGGAACGTTGGTGGAGCGTGTGTGGTTTACCGGCACGCCAACTGGGGTCCACAAAGAGTCGCAATGGGTTTCTTGATTTTGTCATTATTAACGGAGCGTGTGTGGTTTACCGGCACGTTAATTAGAGATGACAATTGACTTCAAGAGTACCAAGCAATTTGCATGGTTATTCACACCCGTTTTGTGATCCTCGGCATCCCAGTCACAAACAGCGGGGCATTCCCGAGATTAAAACATGCTATCGAACAGTTCGATAAATCTCAAAGAAACTAGGAATTCCATTATAATATGATTATGTTTCCGCGGTGGAATTGGCTGAATCGTCATTCGCCTACCTTGTAAAATTTGCAATACTGATTACGGCATCCCTTTTCGGTATTGTAGATTGTTATTGTAGGATCCTAGCCTCGTATTTATTCTTGGGTGAATATGAGGATTATTATTATTACTCTATCTAATTAAAACTACCTTCTTCTTGTTCAGATGTCTTCTGACCAATCCGTTCCCCACTCAAATCCCGGTAATGTCACCTCGATTCTGTCATTATGCTCAAAGGTGACGTTAGACGACACCAACTACAATGACTGGATCCGCAACATCAAAATGGCTCTAAGGTTTGAACATAAAGAGTATGTTCTAGAAACCGAGCTTGTTGATGTGGACACTAAAACCGCTACTCCCGAGGAAATCGCTGCGTACACTAAACACTCTAATGATGCGACCAAAGTGGCCTGCATCATGATCGCTACTATGAACCCTGAACTGCAGCGTATCTATGAGGACTATTGGCCTTACGAGATGCACAAAGAGCTCGCGGAAAGGTTCCGCAAGCAAGAGCGCATCGAGAGGTGTGAGGTTGTAAAAGCTTTCACTAACAGCAAGCCCAAAGAGGGCGAGTCCATCTGTGCACATGTGCAGAGGATGCATGGTTACGTGGAAAGGCTTAGAAAGCTGGAAATGCCGGTTCATGAGGATTTAGCAGTTGACATAGTGCTGAACTCCTTACCCAGTTCTTATGACCAGTTCACACTGGCGTATCATTTGAACAACAACCAGGCAAACCTAGCTGAGTTACACCGCATGCTGTGTACGGCTGAGGACGGGATGAAGGGAAAAGCTGTGCTCCCTGTCAACCCGCCTGTCCTGGCTATTGGCTCCGGAAAGGGAAAGAAACGGAAAGGCCCTCCTAAGCAGAACTGGAGGGAAAAGACTCACGTCGGGTCATCTAGTGGTGCCCCGAAAGGTAAGTCTTCCGGAATTCCACATGTTCGGAACCCCAAAGAGGCCGACTGCTTTTACTGCAAGCAAAAGGGTCATTGGAAGAGGAGCTGCCCAACGTATCTGTAGGATGTCAAGGACGGTAAAGTGAAACCGTCACAGGCAGGTACGTATTCTATATCTAATAACTCATCTTTTTCCCGTTCATGGGTCCTTGACACAGGATGTGGTTTTCACATCTGTTCTGATTTGCAGGGCCTAGAGGAAAGTAGGGAACTGGAGCATGGCAGACTGAACCTGGTCATGGGCAATAGGCGAACGTCACCTGTTACCAAGATCGGTGTTTATGGACTGATGCTGAGCAGTGGAGTTAGATTAGATTTACATAATTGTTGCTATGCGCCAGATATGGCAAGAACATAATTTCTTTTCATGCACTTTTTAGACAAGGCTTTCATTACGAGTTTAATAAATTGAATGGTTTAATTTCGGTTTTCAAAAATGATGTTTTTATATTTAATGCTATGCCTTGTGATGGTGTTTATGAATCTATTATGTGCATTGATAATTATGGTAAAAATGTGTTAACTATTGATACTTCAAGCGGTGTAGAAAAGGCATGCCTGTGGCACTGTCGCCTTGGCCATATAAACAAGAAACGCATCGCCCAACTCCAAAAGGATGGAGTGTTGGAATCATTCGACCTCGGGTCAGATGATGTATGCGAATCTTGCTTACTTGGCAAGATGACAAAATCACCATTCAAAGGTTCTTTTGAAAGAAGTGAAGGTCTGTTGGATATCATACACACTGATATGTGTGGTCCCTTCAGGACAACCACTAGAGATGGCACGCGGTTCTATGTGACCTTTACCGACGATTTTAGTAGGTATGGATATGTCTACTTAATCAAGAACAAGTCGGATACCTTTGAAAAGTTCAAAGAGTTTAAGAATGAAACGGAAAATCAATTGGGCAGAAAGATAAAGATGCTTAGATCCGACAGAGGCGGTGAGTATCTTAGTATCGAGTTTCTCGATTACCTCAAGGAATGTGGAATTGTTTCACAGTTGTCGCCTCCAAGAACACCTCAACTGAATGGTGTTGCAGAGAGACGCAACCGAACCTTGTTGGACATGGTTCGTTCCATGATGAGTCGAGCCTCACTTCCAATCCATTTTTGGGGGTATGCCTTAGAGACTGCCGCCCATATCCTAAATCTTGTCCCAACCAAGAAGGTTGCAAAAACACCGCACGAGATGTGGACGGGGAAAGTTCCCTCGTTGGCACACATCAAAGTCTGGGGCTGTGAAGCATTCGTGAGACGAGATACTTCAGATAAGCTCGCAGAAAGAAGTGAGAGGTGTTACTTCATCGGATACCCGAAACAGTCTTTTGTATACTTGTTCTACAGACCAAGCAAGGACGTGGTCTTTGTAGCAAGACGGGGGTTCTTTCGAGAGAGAGAACTCATATCCAAAGAGGACAGTGGGAGTACGATCGATCTCGAAGAAATTCAGGAGACGCCCGATGAGACAACCTTAGAAGAAACTAGCAACCAACATGAGGAAGAAGTTCCTGTTGGACCCACTGACATTTCGTTGCCCCTAAGACGTTCAGGTAGAGTTAGCATACCGCCCGAGTTCTATGGTTTCCATATTACTTCGGACGGAGACACGTTGGTCAGTGATCGTACGTTGACTAATTTGGATGAGCCAGCTAGCTACCGTGAAGCAGTAGCAGGCCCCGAGTCTGCAAAATGGAAAGAGGCAATGGACAGCGAGATAAAGTCCATGTACGACAATCAAGTTTGGAACTTGGTTGACAATGTACCGGGTCGAAAGACAGTCAGATGCAAGTGGATCTTCAAAAAGAAGACCGACATGGACGGAAAAGTGCATACTTATAAAGCTCGGCTGGTTGCGAAGGGATTCACTCAAACCCCGGGGGTTGACTATGATGAAACCTTCTCACCAGTAGCCAAGATTAAGTCAATCAGGATAATGCTTGCCATAGCTGCGTTTCATGATTATGAAATCTGGCAGATGGATGTCAAAACCGCTTTCCTTAACGGGAAACTGACTGAAGATGTTTACATGAGTCAGCCAGAAGGTTTTGTAGACACTAAGCACCCTGATAAAGTATGTAAGCTTGAAAGATCAATCTACGGGTTGAAGCAAGCATCTCGCAGTTGGAATCTTTGCTTCCATGAGAAAGTCAAAGAGTTTGGCTTCTCTAGGAGTGAGGATGAGTCCTGTGTATATATCAAGGCTAGTGGGAGTATAGTCACTTTCCTCGTGCTGTATGTTGATGACATACTGCTCATGGGAAACGACATTCCGACCTTGCAGAATGTTAAGGCTTGGCTCGGGAAGTGTTTCGCCATGAAAGACCTAGGGGAAGCTGCTTATATTCTCGGGATAAGAATACTTAGAGATAGAAAGAGAAATTTGTAACGCCAATATACTCTTTTTATAATTATTATAAAAGGGTAAATTGGTCATTTTACCTTGTAAGGGTAAAATGGTCTTTTGGACAGAAAAGTATTTGGTTTGAAATAATATTTTAAGTTTTGGACTTAAAATGTTATAAAAACTGATTTTTGGTCGTTTTACCGAAAAAGGGTATTTTGGTCATTTGACCAAGTCAACGACCAATTATATAAAAATATTGTTGGTTGTGGCCAAAATGTAAGAAATGGAAGTTTTATTGTAATAAAACTTGATTTTAGTGGTCAAAGTTCAAGAAATGGAACTTAGGACCAAAAATGTAAAATTTGTGATATATATAGAGAGTTTGACTCTCCTCTTTGACCAGCTCATTGTGCAGCAACGGGAGAAGGTTTCAAGAGCAAATTTCTGCAGGAAATCATGAGGAGAAACAAGAGCTTGAATCAATTGTTGGAGGATGATGATTCCTAAGCAAATTAAGGTTAGTAACTTGATTTCTAGCCAAGCTCTTGATTGTGTTCTTAGTTTGGTATTTTAGAAACTGAAATTGTACATTTCAGTTATGATTATGTGGTTTAAATGGTTTATTACTTCCATTGAGTCATGCTAGAAAGGACTTAACTCAAGAAAATGGAAGTAGGTTGTTATTAGTGATGAATTTGAAGTTTTTGGGTTGTTAGAATCAAGAACCCTAATTCTTCATTTTGATTGATTTGGTTGTTTTAGATGGTTGAAAACCTTGTTAAAGTATAAGGTTTTAGTCCTAGAACAAACCCCAATCGATTAAGGACATGATTAAGGACTTAATGGACCAAAACTGCTTGCTACAGTGCATAAATCGCGGCTGGACAGGAGGCACCTGCAGGTGCCAGGCGCGGTGCGCCCAAACCCCAGGCGGGGTGCGCCCAGGCGCAGTGCGCCCCTGTCTGGGCGGGGTGCGCCCCTCAAACAGAAACTTTGAAACGCTATCTTTTGCGTTGCTTGTCCGATTAAGCCCAAATTTGGACCATAGGCTCGTTATGGTCTGAAAAGTTTGGGAAAATTTTTAGATTGAGTTTCCGACCCCTCGGGGGCACTGTAGACCGATCCGAATGCCTCGGTGAATAGTAAAATTCATATAAAGTTAGTAAACGGAATGTTTATTAACTAGGCATTATTTATAACGATATTGTATTGAACTCTAGTGTGTTAGAGTCAATGTAGATGATTATTAACCTATTATCATTTGATATATAAATGGATAAATAGGTATGGGACAAAATGGTTGTGGTGCACGCAAAGGCAAGAAACAACCGAAATTGAAACGCAGCTAGCATCCAGGTGAGTAATCTCACTGATATCATATGCGATATATGATGATTGTATTGTTACAGGTTGAAACGGCTTCGAGGGACGAAAATGACAAGTGTAAAAATATATGTAAAAGACAATACCAGATAAGCCGTGAGTCATTGCGATGACAAGAACGGAGCTGTGAGTCAATACATATATATACACTATGATGTGACAATACCAGATAAGCCGTGAGTCTATAATAGACAAGAACGGAGCTGTGAGTCAACCTTTTATTGACAAGACCGGGACCAGCCGTGAGTCAGTAAAATGAAATGACAAGACCGGATCCAGCCGTGAGTCAATAAACTTATATAGACAAGACCGGAACCAGCCGTGAGTCTAGGCAACAGCGGGATTTTCCCGTGAGCCACATATTTTAGGCAACAGCGGGCTAACCCGTGAGCCAAGGCAACAGCGGGCTAACCCGTGAGCCATTATTGATCGTGAAAGAAACTGTTAATAGATGGTACGGCCTTATGGCTATGATTCCGGGTCGTTGAACCCAAGCTGGTGAGGCCTACGGGCTATGAATTGTATATTGATAATGTGTTGATGCAGCTTATATAGCTATGATACAGTGTGCGGCTTAAATAGCCATGATATACGGTGCAGTCCGATGTGACTGAGAAAGATGGGACAGAAATAGTTGTATATGATTATACGTGCAAGTAACTGACGTGGATTGATAAATGCAGGTTATTATGTTATAGTCTGTAAGACTATAACTTAGGATGTGAAATCCTAAAGAGATATTTGGTCAGCCAGTAAGGCTAGGAGTTTGGATTCGATATCCAGACAAATACATGATTGTATTTAATACGTGTTATTGTAGATTTGATTACTCACTGAGCTTTGTAGCTCATACCGTTTGTTACTGTCCCTGCAGGCTAGCATGATACTGGTAGGGGACAAGATAGAGTCCGTGACTCGTGAAGTAGGACTCTTAGATGCTGTTAGTAGCAGCCCGGCTTTAAAGGAGTTATGGTAATTTATACTCTCCTTGATACACTTGTACCCGTATTTATTAAAATATACCCCTTGTTATGGTTTTATGTATTGAAACCTGTGTTTTAAATGAAAAATTTTTCAGGGGTGTTTCTGTTTTAAAAGCCGGGTGTTACAAGTTGGTATCAGAGCCGTGGTTTAAGTGAACTAGGTGTCTATAGAGTAGATTCCTGGACTTAAACCCTGAGACAGTAGTTATGATGAACTGTTAGGTGTATATAGTTGTTATTATACATATATAACCTAACTATTGCTGACTTCTAACGTATAAGAAGTATGAGCAGCGGATATTTCTGGGAGAAATTTAGTGCGTGTAACTGTAAGAGGCGGATCAGCCTTTTCTCAAAGACTCCATCGAACGAGGGGCAACGAGGCAAGTAGCGGAAAAATCCACATGACGAGCAATGTTAGCTGATGTGGTCAGATAAAGAAATCGGTTGCTCACCTTAGTTGATATCAAGGTGAAAGAACAGTAGTTGAGACTACGTGAAAAGCAGTGGAATTCTCAGAAATCGGTTGCTCACCTTAGTTGATATCAAGGTGAAAGAACAGTAGTTGAGACTACGTGAAAAGCAGTGGACTTCTCAGAAGAAGTTGTCACAAATTGGGTCCAACCTTATAGGGAAAGGACCAAAACAGAGCCACTACGTATAGTGATCAGTGCAGGAAAGGCACTAAGGAAAATTGTAGAGTTGAGACTCTACCGTTGACATGCTGAAATTGCAGATGATAGGAGCAGATTGCTCGAGCTTGTTGTATGGGACGGAAGTAGTTCCAGCGTGGAACTATAGATCACTTCTTTATGAAATACTCACATGCTAAATGTGGAGTAACGGGTGATGAACCCAGGAAAGAAAGAAGGAACGAATGGTCGAAAAGGACCCGTGGTACCATGAGCATTCCAGTAGATTGTGGAAGAAGCTCGTGAGGAGACTGATATGGTCGTAGATATCATCGTTCTGAATATAACTCGTGTATGTTATATTTGATCCATGAAGCTATGCTTTGGATCGATGATTCGATGTTTTGTTTGAATTTTTCATCAATGATTTTGGATGAAATATTTGAAATAGCTATTGTAGATAGCAAGTATGTTCAAGATATTGAACACCTGGAAAGTAGTCTGCCTAGGATTTACGGGACCCTTTTCCCTATGAATCTGAAGCCGATGACTACCAGTGAATCTGAAGCAATTGTGCTTATGAATTGGTTAGCAATGAATTATGCTAACATGAATTGTAGAAATATGAACATGATGGTTCAGAAAGCAGAAATGAGCGGATGAAAATCCATGGTATATGACCGTTGTTGAGAATACTGGTTAGCTTCTTTGCTTAAACTCGGAAAAGAGTTAGTAAAGGAATGATGTTGTAGTTGGCATACGTGGTATGGGCCAAGATTAATAAAGTAGTGATAGTAGTGTACTACTTTAAATAAATTTTCGGATGTTTCTTTTGAAAAGAACTTCCAGGATTTCTGCCAGATTGGCGAGAAGAGCTTATGATTAAGCTGGACTTGGGAGCCGTTCCTGTTATTTAGGCTCTGTGTTGATTGGCCTCTGCAGAGATGGCAGAGTGGTAAAACAATTGGAAGAAATTGTTTTTGAATTGGGATCTCATATGGCCGAATGTGTCATCGTGTGGAGCCCTATCTGTTTGAAAAGAAGAAAGATAAGTTAATGTGTATGTACATTGACTATTGAGAATATGATATTCTCGAAACCAGATTGAATATGAGGTACATTGTACCAGATACTGGAGTTACTACACTGAGTTAAGTGATATGTTAAATTCTCCAAGTATGAAAATTTGGCTAAAAGAAGTTACATATTCTTTGGACATGTTAACAATGCCAGAGATGATAAAGTAGAACCAGTGGAAAGAATGATACCGTGATAAAACTGGAACCGCCTGAGGAATCTGACTGACATTGTAGTTCCTTGGATTTGGCGGGTTACTATAGGAGAGTTGTAGAAAACTGCTCCTTGATTGCTGGTCAGTTGACTAAGGTTGACTAATAAAAGTGTAAAGTCTGAGTGGTAGAAAGACCACAGATATGTTGTAAAGGTTTAGAATAAACCTTGTGTGAACCTCTAAAATTAGCAATGATGCTAAGTAGAGAAGATAGATTGGATCGTTCAAATGTATCCAACGTTGACTGTGGATGCATAATATTGCGGTAGCAATTATGAACGTGGCGTTTAGACTTTGGAAACACTACTTGTATGGTGTAAAGCTTATTGCGATAAGATCATAAAAGTTGAAATACTTAATTGATCAAAAGAAGCTGAAGATGAGATAGTAAAGATAGATGGGTTACTTAGAGATTTCGGGTAAGAAATCTTGTACCGTCTCAGAAAGGCGTATGTGGTTACAGATGCCTTGAATTAGAAAGAGTAACCTTTGTAGGTTACATTCACGTGTATGAACGTGGCAAATTGATTACCTGAGTTGATTCGGGTAGCACAGAAAGATGTGTGCAAGTCTGAAAACGTGAAAAGTGAATGAATGATTGAATAGTAGCGGAAGTTAGTTGGAATATCATAGTGATTTAACACCCGTGGAGGTTGTGAATGTGAATTCCAAAGTCAAACGAAACATGAAAATCATCTTGAAGAGATGTATTTTGTATCAGATATGCAGCATACCCGAGGAAATACCAAACTGTATAGGTCGATAAAACCTATGTGTTGGTGGCCGGGGCTGAAGAAAGACATGTGAAAAGTGCTTGACTTGTGGGTAACTACAGTCAAATCATTAGAAACATAAGGTTGTACGTCCTAAAGAAGAAATGGGACGAAAAATATCATAGACTTTGTAGTAAAGTCTTTGCAAGTACCGTATGGGTATGATACCATATGGATGAATTGCAGGTTGATTGATGAAATCAGTATAGAATTATACCGACTAAGAAGAAATTAAGAGTGGAAAAGTAGTGAAAAACTACATAGAAAAAGAAAATTGTCGACGTGAGTTATCGGCGCGAATTGTATCGAACAGAGATAACAGAATTATTCTTTGAATTTAGCATTAATTCTTAGAATTATTATCTCAAAAGTACTAGTAAGTACTGTGTACGAATTGCAGATGGATTGACGAAGCGAGATAATGATGCAGACTCCAGAAGATATGCCTGAAATTTGCATAACAGACCCTAGCGGAAAACTAGACGACCGTTTATCCTTGGTATAAGTTATAGATTAGTATAGGTATTATACTAGTATTTTATTGACCCGTAGGAAGTATCGTTTAGACTACCGTGATGCACGTCGATTTGCTAGACAGAAGTTGGGGAAAGCCGTTGACTAAACCTGAGATTGTATCTCAAACAGAAGAAAAGATTTAGCGAGTTCGAAAAAGCTTGGAAATAGACCAAGATCGACAAGAGTAGTATGCGGATTGTCGAGTAAAACCTTTGAAACCCCAAGTAAGGGAAGAAAGTGGAACTCAAAGTGACCCTCCGGAAAGACTAGAAATTGATGTGGGACAAAAAGGAAAGATGAGTCCTTGTTGATTGGACCATTTCGTATGTCCCAGAAGCAAGAATTGCAGTGTATTGATTGAATATCCTTGATGAATATCAAGATGATTGTAAATGTTTCTATGGGTCTCAGGGTTCTGAGAACATAGATTGATAAATGCTAACGAATCCCTCATGTTGAAATGAGGAAGATAAGTGATTATAGTGCCCGGGACAACCGGATGAGTGATATGCGCGTGATGATATATAACCACGAGATACAAAGTTTGGTATGGTTAAAGAGCTGTAGCAAAACCATGAAGGTTTCCATATGATATGAGAAACCGGAATTGTAACGAGAACGAAATACCCTCGCGTGATAATATGATTTCGGGGACGAAATCTTTTGAAGGAGGGGAGAATTTGTAACGCCAAGATACTCTTTTTATAATTATTATAAAAGGGTAAATTGGTCATTTTACCTTGTAAGGGTAAAATGGTCTTTTGGACAGAAAAGTATTTGGTTTGAAATAATATTTTAAGTTTTGGACTTAAAATGTTATAAAAACTGATTTTTGGTCGTTTTACCGAAAAAGGGTATTTTGGTCATTTGACCAAGTCAACGACCAATTATATAAAAATATTGTTGGTTGTGGCCAAAATGTAAGAAATGGAAGTTTTATTGTAATAAAACTTGATTTTAGTGGTCAAAGTTCAAGAAATGGAACTTAGGACCAAAAATGTAAAATTTGTGATATATATAGAGAGTTTGACTCTCCTCTTTGACCAGCTCATTGTGCAGCAACGGGAGAAGGTTTCAAGAGCAAATTTCTGCAGGAAATCATGAGGAGAAACAAGAGCTTGAATCAATTGTTGGAGGATGATGATTCCTAAGCAAATTAAGGTTAGTAACTTGATTTCTAGCCAAGCTCTTGATTGTGTTCTTAGTTTGGTATTTTAGAAACTGAAATTGTACATTTCAGTTATGATTATGTGGTTTAAATGGTTTATTACTTCCATTGAGTCATGCTAGAAAGGACTTAACTCAAGAAAATGGAAGTAGGTTGTTATTAGTGATGAATTTGAAGTTTTTGGGTTGTTAGAATCAAGAACCCTAATTCTTCATTTTGATTGATTTGGTTGTTTTAGATGGTTGAAAACCTTGTTAAAGTATAAGGTTTTAGTCCTAGAACAAACCCCAATCGATTAAGGACCTGATTAAGGACTTAATGGACCAAAACTGCTTGCTACAGTGCATAAATCGCGGCTGGACAGGAGGCACCTGCAGGTGCCAGGCGCGGTGCGCCCAAACCCCAGGCGGGGTGCGCCCAGGCGCAGTGCGCCCCTGTCTGGGCGGGGTGCGCCCCTCAAACAGAAACTTTGAAACGCTATCTTTTGCGTTGCTTGTCCGATTAAGCCCAAATTTGGACCATAGGCTCGTTATGGTCTGAAAAGTTTGGGAAAATTTTTAGATTGAGTTTCCGACCCCTCGGGGGCACTGTAGACCGATCCGAATGCCTCGGTGAATAGTAAAATTCATATAAAGTTAGTAAACGGAATGTTTATTAACTAGGCATTATTTATAACGATATTGTATTGAACTCTAGTGTGTTAGAGTCAATGTAGATGATTATTAACCTATTATCATTTGATATATAAATGGATAAATAGGTATGGGACAAAATGGTTGTGGTGCACGCAAAGGCAAGAAACAACCGAAATTGAAACGCAGCTAGCATCCAGGTGAGTAATCTCACTGATATCATATGCGATATATGATGATTGTATTGTTACAGGTTGAAACGGCTTCGAGGGACGAAAATGACAAGTGTAAAAATATATGTAAAAGACAATACCAGATAAGCCGTGAGTCATTGCGATGACAAGAACGGAGCTGTGAGTCAATACATATATATACACTATGATGTGACAATACCAGATAAGCCGTGAGTCTATAATAGACAAGAACGGAGCTGTGAGTCAACCTTTTATTGACAAGACCGGGACCAGCCGTGAGTCAGTAAAATGAAATGACAAGACCGGATCCAGCCGTGAGTCAATAAACTTATATAGACAAGACCGGAACCAGCCGTGAGTCTAGGCAACAGCGGGATTTTCCCGTGAGCCACATATTTTAGGCAACAGCGGGCTAACCCGTGAGCCAAGGCAACAGCGGGCTAACCCGTGAGCCATTATTGATCGTGAAAGAAACTGTTAATAGATGGTACGGCCTTATGGCTATGATTCCGGGTCGTTGAACCCAAGCTGGTGAGGCCTACGGGCTATGAATTGTATATTGATAATGTGTTGATGCAGCTTATATAGCTATGATACAGTGTGCGGCTTAAATAGCCATGATATACGGTGCAGTCCGATGTGACTGAGAAAGATGGGACAGAAATAGTTGTATATGATTATACGTGCAAGTAACTGACGTGGATTGATAAATGCAGGTTATTATGTTATAGTCTGTAAGACTATAACTTAGGATGTGAAATCCTAAAGAGATATTTGGTCAGCCAGTAAGGCTAGGAGTTTGGATTCGATATCCAGACAAATACATGATTGTATTTAATACGTGTTATTGTAGATTTGATTACTCACTGAGCTTTGTAGCTCATACCGTTTGTTACTGTCCCTGCAGGCTAGCATGATACTGGTAGGGGACAAGATAGAGTCCGTGACTCGTGAAGTAGGACTCTTAGATGCTGTTAGTAGCAGCCCGGCTTTAAAGGAGTTATGGTAATTTATACTCTCCTTGATACACTTGTACCCGTATTTATTAAAATATACCCCTTGTTATGGTTTTATGTATTGAAACCTGTGTTTTAAATGAAAAATTTTTCAGGGGTGTTTTTGTTTTAAAAGCCGGGTGTTACAAAAATTGATAGGCCTAAGCCAGTGTACATATTTGGAAAAGGTGTTAAAGAGGTTTAACATGGAAAATTCCAAAAAAGGAGAGTTACCAATCCTAAGTGGTGTTAAATTGAGTAAGACTCAAAGTCCGAGTACCGATAAGGAAATAGCTGAAATGAGTCAGGTACCTTATGCTTCGGCAGTAGGGTCGATCATGTATGCTATGACATGTACTCGTCCCGACGTATCCTATGCACTAAGCATGGTTAGTCGGTACCAGGGTAATCCTGGAAAAGCACATTGGATTGCAGTCAAGAATATACTCAAGTATCTGCGAAGGACAAAGAATATGATATTAGTCCTTGGTGGCAGTGATGAGTTAAAAGTGAGTGGATTTACAGATGCCAGTTTCCAGACAGATAGGGACAGTGGACGGTCCCAGTCGGGCTGGGTATTTCTTTTGAACGGTGGAGCGGTCACTTGGAAAAGTTCCAAGCAGGAAACGGTGGCTGATGCAACGTGCGAATCAAAGTACATCGCAGCGAGTGAAGCGTCTAAGGAGGCGGCTTGGCTAAAGAATTTCATCGGGGATCTTGGAGTTGTCCCGAGCATTCAGGAGCCGGTGGAACTTTTCTGCGATAATGAAGGAGCGGTCGCCTTGGCAAAGGAACCGCGAGACCATGGAAAGTCCAGGCATATCGAAAGAAAGTACCACTACATTCGACATCAGATAGAAGAAGGGCACTTACTGGTTAAGCGAGTATCATCCGAGGACAATCCTGCAGATCCTTTGACTAAGGCTCTGAATAGGATTAAGCACAATCAGCATGCTCGGAGCATTGGATTGAAGGATGATGTTAGTTTTAGTAATTAGATAGATTAGAAACTTGTAACAGTATAAATGTAATTGACTCGGTGATTTTATAATAGAGATTTATAAATGAGTATTGTTACTGCCTTTGTCAATTGTTTATCTCTGTGTTTCTATATTTGCATGTTTAACTTCCTTAATAATTGGATTATTTAAAACTCCACAGTCGATCATAGTGTTAGGAAGTAAGTATGAATTAAGACTGTCATGAATTGGTTGCAGACTGTCTAAAGAGTTAGACATTGCAGTAAGACTGCTGCAACGTTCATGAGTACTTAGAAATAGAGATTTGAGTATTGGATAAACCCGCGCTTAACAGATTGCTTCATGGATTACATCACGAGCAATGTTAAGACGATAATATCCGGTGATCTTTAAGTGGAGAGATATGATCTGTTATTTGTGATACAAGTACTTATTGACAATGCGAAACCGCGCCAGTAACTCGGTGCTATAAAACGCACTGTTGTATGTATTTGGACCCGTAAAAGTTATGGACATATGAGTCGAAACTTATTCGTCCCATGACCCGATGGGAAACAGATATCTGTAGGCCTCTCGATGATTTAGAAGTTGACTGAAAGTGTTGGCCAACCGGGACTTGATTGATGTGTTCAATTAGTAGTCTCTAAAGTCATATGCAAATCAGAAATCGAGGAACAGAGTGTCAGACCAAGATTGATGTTAGTCCATGTCTTGAGTCTGAAAATATCTCGTTGGACGGAGGATCATCAGATCACTTATCTTTGGACAGAACTGACTGGGTCAGAGTTCAGACAATTAAAGTCATAGACTTATCCAAGTGGGAGACTGTTGGATTAGGTGTCTAAGCCATGACTTGTAATTGAACTTTTATCTTGTGATTAAAAGCAAAGTCCATTTGGGTTGCCCTCATGGGTGGAGGATAGATAGTTCAGTAGAGAGAATAGTTGATTTATTAATTGTATAATAAATCAATAGAAATTAAGTATATGGTTTATTAATATATTTAAGTGTTAATATATTAATTAGAAACTATATTAATTAATTGAGATTTAATCTAGAATTAATTGGATTTAATTTGGAGATTAAATTAATTAATTAAAAGGTGCAGGGACTGGTTTGGTATTTATTCAATAGTTGAATAACTGGCCAGGAAAACCAGGGACCAAAAGTGGCGCCACCTTGGAGGCTTCTCCAAGGGTTTGGCGAAACCCTAATTAGGGTTTTGGTAAGCCTGGTCAAAGTGGTCAAAAGCCTTGTCCAATTGGAGGCTCCTTAGGGTTTCAGGTGTAACCCTTGGAGGCTATAAAAGGAACCCCCTGGCACCTCATATTCACGCCATCTTCTTCTCTCTGGATTCACTCTGCTGGACTGATTCTTCCATCCCTTGGGTGTGACTTTCATCTGAGGCAGGATACTTTTGCTGCTGCTTAAAAGGATCATAAGATCAAAGGTTGGTTTTCTTAATTCTTCTTTAGAATTGAATTGTTTCCTTTAGGTTCTTAGTTCTAATCTTCATAGAAGAAAACATAGATCAATATTAGGGTTGCATGTGAACCTTAGGTTATTTTGTGTTCATTGATTGCATAGAAACCCTTCATGTAGAACACTTATAAACTTAGATGGGTGTTTCTTAAAGGGTTTATGTACTAGGGAGTTGTTAAGTGCTGTGGGAAGGGATGCAAACAACCAGATTTTTCCCATTGCTTGGGCTGTTGTTTGTGTGGAGAACAAGGAAAATTGGAAATGGTTCTTGGAATTACTTGCTGAAGACCTACACCTTGAAAGTGGGTTGAGTGTTTCCCTCATGTCTGATCAACAAAAGGTAATTCATAATGTATGTCTTTAATTGTAATCATATACTTGTAAATTAACATTCCCATTTTGGTTGTAGGGTCTACTGGAGGCAGTCAAGGAGGTATTACTTGAAGCAGAGCATAGGCAATGTGCAAGGCACATATATGCAAATTTCAAGAAAAGATTTAATGGTGCCCATTTTGAAAACCTCTTTTGGAAAGCAAGTAGGGCTAGCACAGAACCCCACTTCAATGCAGTTATGAAGGAAATTCAGCAATTGAGTACTTCAGCATACAATTATTTGTTAGAAAGGAATCCAAAGACTTGGTCAAGGGCCTTTTTCAAATTTGGCAGCATGTGTGATGCAGTTGAGAATGGTTTTTCAGAAACTTTTAATAGTGTTATCACAGAAGCAAGGAAAAAACCAATTATTACCATACTTGAAGAGATTCGTATGTATGTAATGGATAGAATGCATAGAATGCAAGTTAAGGGAAGTTCATGGCCTGAATACCAAATTTGTCCTGTTATTAGGCAAAAAATCAATGACTTGAAGTTTATGCAAAGGTAGTTATCTAAATAGCAGATTTTTAGTTATGCCATCAAAGCTAAAATGTTTTATTCAACAGGTACTGGCAAGTGTTGCCATGTGGACTGATGCAGTTTGAAACAAGGAATCTTGGTGAAGCTTATGCTGTCAATTTAGAGAAGAAAACATGTACTTGCAGGTTATGGGAAATAAATGGGTATGGGTGTGTGCATTCTTTGGCAACCATTTCATATCTAAATGGAACAATTGAGGCTTTTGTTGATCCTTTGTACCTTGCAACCTTTTACAAAAACACTTACAAAAACCCCATACGTCCTATGAATGGATCAGACATGTGGCCTACAACAGAGTACATTCCACCTTTACCCCCTATGAGAAGAAGAATGCCAGGGAGGCCAACTGTAAGGCGAAAGAAGGATGTTTCTGAAAGGAGTAACAGGCACACAGTATCAAAAATAGGGAAGCGAGTGTTATGTGGTATTTGTAAACAGCCTGGGCACAACAAGATAACATGTAAAGCAAATACAACAAAGACTGCTCTAAAAAAAGGGCTTGAAACAAGGAAGGAGCAGGGTAACACTTCAGTGCATGTAGAGAAATCAGTGGAAACAGGACATTTGAGACAAGAGAATGGAAGTTCCAAGAAACGTGAACCAAAGAGGTCTGAAAGGATTGCCAAAAAAAAACTTTCAAAAACAGTTCATGTTGCAAGTGGGGAAGGGATGACATCTGACAAACCCATGGACTTGGATTAAAAAATAAAATGGGATTATGTGTTTGAATGTTTTGTAAGTTAATAAGTGGATTATATGTTTTAACAATTTGTTTTTAAGTCTGTTGTTAAAAAGAGTGTGGTTGAACATTTGCTTGAACTTTTGGTTTGTAAGTGTGTGGTAAGTCATTTGGTTGAACATGTATGTGTCGTTTATTAAGTAAATTTAAAAGTCCTTTATTAACTCCTTTTCTTAAGTCAAAGGAACCATGTTTATCAACTGAAATTAAATTGGTATAATGCCTTTGCTAGTAATATCCTCGATTAAATACAAGTAAGTCCTTTATTTTATTAACTCATTTCATTAAGTCAATGGAACCATGGGGTACATTTGTAATCCAGGGGTACTTTATTAAGTCCTTTTCTTTATTAAGTCGTTTGATTAAGCTAATCGAAAACAAAATGCCTGATATGTTAACCAAAAGACAACATCTTTTACCAACATCTTATACAAACTAGTGACTTTATTAATGACCGAATGGACCATCAACCTAATGCAAGAGGCTTGAGGTTTGCTAGATCTGTTAACCAAGCACAAAATAACATTAATATTTTTACTTCATTACTTCATGGGTATTTTAAAACAAAAGGCAATACTTTATGGGGCCTGAGTGTCATTTTGCCTAACCATAATCATCGATTTTGCTACATCTGTTGAACCCTTTTCCAAACAACCAACCACCTTCAAAAACCCCTAAAAACATCGATTCCACAAAATGCCTGCAATCAGGACTTCTTAAACTACATTAAACAAGACTTAAACAAACTTAATACCTATAATACCCAAACACAACTACTATTACCTTACCACCACACACCGATCTACTCGATCCCCACCAAAACCACCATAGCTACTTCATAGAACTGTAGGCCGCCGCAGCCGCAACCACCAACACCAAACCGGCCCACAGGAACCCTCGAACCATGTTCTTGAGCTTCACAAGCTCCCCTTGAAGCCGGTCGTTTTCTGCTTCGACACGGTTCATGCCGGCGTCGATTTCTTCACGCATAAGGGCTAACTCGAGCTGCAAAGTCACATTCAGCCTGTCTTCGGTCGTCGGAGAGCTGGAAATGACGTCGTGAACACTATATTCATTAAGTGACATTTCATAGTTCGAATCCATCGTCGATCTGTTGTGATTTAAGCGAACGAAAAGGGTTTATCGGTAGAACTGTTCTTGCCGTTTAGGGTATTCAGGTTTCAAAATTTGTTCTAATGAGGGTCCAATAAATACAACCTTTAACCGGTAACCCTTGGGCAATACGGCACACAGTAGCCGGTTACCGGGTACATGGGTGACGTGGCTGCTGACGTCATCATCTTTCCAGCCACGTCGACGCAACTTACCTACGTGTATTTGGACAACCGGTTCTAATGGGGAAAAGGGTATATGAACCCGGGTAACATCAAATGTCAATCCCCTAAAAGGCAAGAAAATTACTTCATGGGTATTTTAAAACAAAATGCAATACTTTATGGGGCCTGAGTGTCATTGCCTTACTTTTTCCCACAAAATGACTGTTTTACCCTTTCTTTGTATTTAATGCCGGCACTAGATGTATTGGCTGTTACAATTACAGTTAAGGGTATTTTGGTAAAGATGTCATTTATATTTAGAAGTTGACTAACATTTTGAGACAAATTAAAAAGGAAACATGGACTATCATTTTAGGACGGAGGAAGTATACAACTGCCACTGCATGCATTTATTTCATTTAAATATATTACAAAATTTTCACTGCATATATTTTAATGAAAATGATTGACTGATATTTATTCTCATAGTCTCAACTTTTTTCTATTCTTAAAAGAACCAACGGTTATAGGCCGAGTAAATTAGATTGAGTAATCCGACGGGTATAATTCTAATAGCATGGCCATTTTAAATCCGCCAGATTTTTTAGAAAAATGTCATAACCATTCATCCGACCAAAACCCGTCCGAAAAATATATAAACCTTCTAGATATATGTTTTATGAGGATTTTTATTGCGAAACCTTTCTTTCATTTTCTTTCTTTTCCCCTAAATACTAGGGTAAGTTCTTTGAAATTGACAAGTGTTTTTTGGATTTAATACCAAAGAATTACAAGTTTCCTATATAAAACACAGATTTCTATTTGGTCATTGAAGCAACGATACATTATGCTTAAATGGTTTTGAATTTTTCATCATAGGGTTGCCACATATGACTTTATTTGATGACCAAAAGTTGAAAAATCCTTACCAAGTGAAAATTGGTTAAAATACCTGAATATATTTCGCGGATTTTATACGAATGTTCAAAACTAGAACATTATATTTCTTCATTTTAACAGTTGCTCATAAGTTGTTTTCAAATAATTTTGTATTCTTTAGATGGCTAATTATTTTGTGGTATCATATAATTCTAATTGCATAAAAACATATTTTCATTATTCTATTTTGAATAACACTTTTAAAATCAATTTTGAAGAACTTAAAGTTCAAATTCATCATCGTAAAGGACATTGGTTATCGAAATAGTCATTAATCAACGGCTTCCTTCACTTTTTTCCAGTCTTATTATAATTGGTGTTTTACATATGGAAGACTTTTCATGTTCGAAACTTAAATACAAAACAATGGGTCTATTGGGTCAAAAAAAAAAAAGTTAAATAACATCGTTGTATCGTTAGGGTTTTTTTATTACATTCACACATAAAATAATTTTTGAATCATGATTGCAATTCCACAAAGATATAAAATATAAAATAAATTATAGTTTTGGTTTTTGTGGCTGACACATTTTTACACTTTTAGTCCAAAGTTTTTTTTCCCCACAGTTTTGGTCATTGTGGTTGGCATTCGATTTTACAGTTTTAGTCCCTTCTTCCGTTACCACTTAACTTTTTCTGTTAAATGATTATATTTTGACTATTTTACACCTAATTTTATTTTTTAATTCATATATTTAAAAGAAATCTCTCTCTCTCTCTCTCTCTCTCTCTCTCTCTCTCTCTCTCTCTCTCTCTCTCTCTCTCTCTCTCTCTCTCTCTCTCTCTCTCTCTCTCTCTCTCTCTCTCTCTCTCTCTCTCTCTCTCCATTGTGATTTTCTACTCTAACACCAATTCATGAATTTGTTTAAAATCAAGGCTATAACAGAGATCTCCAATCATTACACTATTTTCCAATATGTTTTGATTCCATTTCAGACTTATCTTAGAAAAGATCAAAATATCTTGAAAATTTTAGAAGAGAGAAAATAGATCTAACGATATTTTATAGAGGGAAGGTAGATCGAGTGAACAACTACAATTAATTTGAATATCTTATACTTCTATGCTTGTAAATCAAGAATTATGAAAGAATCTGGAGAAATCATGTGTTTATAACAATAAATATAGTTTGAAACATTAGAACTGGATTTGATTTTGAAATTTATAAAATAACTTCGCTTTCAAATCGGAATATTTACTGATCTTGAAGAACAAAGTAAGATTCACAAAAGATAATCTTCATTTTCGATAGTTGACTTGAAATAAGCGATTAGATCTTCAAGTATAGGCTCTGATACCACTTGTAGGACCACAAATGAAATAACTGTGCAGAATTATAAGTTTGAACATGAATCTCAATGTAAAGATGCAGACAATCTAGTCAAAGTTTTATGTATATTATTGATTAGCATGAAAAGATACAAAAACTGTGGAATAACTCTTGTAGATCTATACAGATGCAAAACATGAGTTATGGGAAGCATAAACTAAATTAAGTTAACTAATCACTATTTAAAGTGGAAAATACATGATGAATGAATAAAGAATCGCTAACCACTGTAACTGAAAATACATAAAAAATCCCACATCGTCAGTTACAATAATTGCATATTTAATATGTTGCGCTGGTAGTCTGTAATAATTTATTTTGATTCACTCGTAGTCCCTAATCCCAACACCCGATGATGTTATCATGTTAAGCCCTATAAATGCATTGGACTTCGACTATTAATTAGTTAATTTTTTTTTATATTTAAAAATCATAATGGTAACCATTTTAATTTCTTTATAGTCTAAAAATCGTAACTTGCTTTGTCTGTTTCATAAAATTCAAAAGTTACGTAGATATGGTTTAAAAAAACACATCTTATCTTTTGTTCAAGAGGCACACAAATACAAAATAGATCTGCAAAAAGGTTTTATCTAAAAACTTGTTTTAAATTATAAAATAGATCCACTGTTTAACAGTAATAATTACTTAAAAATTATTTAATATTTTTTAACCTGTCGAGTATAGTTGTTAAGCTTCAAATTATTACTTAAAACCTTTATGGCCAAACATGAATTAATGACACACAGCCTATATGGCCAAAAATTACCCATGACGTACCGTCTTTTATAAAATAGATCCACGTTTTAGCGGTAATAATTACTTAAAAATTATTTAATATTTTTATTTTATAAATTTAAGAATTAGAAAATCATTAAATAAATAGTATTGATTAAATATGGGTGCTACTAAATAGACACTCAATATATATCTATAAATAAAAGTCAAATATTCTTAACCAATCATATTGTTTTTTTCGGAAAACATTGTAATTTCAACAAATAAAAAACAGTTGACTTAATTAAAAATAATGATTAAGGTGTCTAATTGGTAAAAAAAGGTGTATTTTTAGCTATCCCCATAAATATTAAATAAATAGTAATGATTAAGGGGTATGATAAGTGAAAAAAATTAAATTATTATGTAATAATTATAGTTATTTAAGGAAAAAATTGATATAATAATTAGAGGGTAAGAGTTAGAAAGCAAAAAGGGTATAATTAGTCAACCCCATTATTTTGTCGCATATGAGGGCACTACCATAATTTCCGTCGTATATCTCCTCTACTATATGATTACCCCTATTTCATTTAACACCCAAAGAAGAAGGTTTCATTCTTTATTGTATGGTTTCTAAGCAAGCGCTCCAAAATATTATTATATTCCTACAATGGTTGTTTGAAACTCGAAGCTTCCATCAACTAAAAGAATTTGTTATTTTTGATAATATTCTTCGTAATTTGGAGCATTAAATCATTACAAATTGTAACAAACATGCATGAGATGTATGCTAAATAGAAAATAGGTTTCAATAATGTTGGTTTATTTGGGTCTTACTTTTGTCTTTTTGGTCATTTAAGTTTTATTAAGCATTTTTGTATGTTTCCATCAAATTTTATCCAACAATGTTTACAATAAATGCTAACGTTTTTGTTGCTTTCTGAAATATATTAGAAGAATATAAGTTTGATATTATTTAGTTTTAGGTAAGGTTATAAATTCCATTACGGTATAGTTTGGTCATGGTGGTAGTGTTCTTATGTATTTTCATTTTCCTAAAACCTTGGTAATGATTTGCAATATGGTTTAATTGCAGTTGACAATATTGAATATGTTTTAACCGTATACAATCAAATTGGTGTTAACAAGTTGAGATAAGTATGTATTGAACAATGAACGACTCTCCTAGAAACGTATAATGTGTCAGCACTTAAGTCTGAAAATATAGATATTGTACAACTAGATGACCATGCTTCATCGACGTCTAGTAAAAGGTGATAAAGCAGAAGTAAAGTGGGAGTTCATACTGCTTAAGAAAGTTATTTTAAATGGTTTAGTGTGGGACTAGTTTAAAGTTAAAACAAGTTGATCAAGCATCAACATAAATTGTCTAAAATGATGGTGCATAAAAATTGGATATTAATAAGGTTATACCTAATAATGATGTTGCTACTATATGTATCAATGTTCCAACCATTTGTGGTGCATGTATAAACATTAAATCACATTATGACACTTATTTTGGGGAGTATAATTTTGATATTTTTTTAGAAGATGATTTTGAACATGAAGATTTAATTTTTTGACATTCAAGAAGGACAATTAAAAGTAACACAATGAAGCATAGGGAATGCAGAGTATGGGTGAAGACACTAAGGATAGTGAGTATTGTGTATGAGTATTTAGTTTTACTTTTTATAGTCAATTGTAACATTACCCTAGGGTTATATATATATATATATATATATATATATATATATATATATATATATATATATATATATATATATATATATATATATATATATATATATATATATATATATATATATATATATATATATATATATATATATATATATATATATATATATATATATATATACATATACATGTATATATGAATAGATAATTATACAAACAGTCTAAACCACTAAACCACTAAGGTGTTATTTGTTTTTTCCAAAAAAATCTTTTTGGTCTCTTTTGTCTATGGGCGGGAGACGTTTAATTCGCAGACTGTTTGTTTTTTAGACGAACACAAAAGTTCTATGCTCCCTCTTCTTACAGAAGATATGTGATAACCACTTTCAAGTCTGTAGACATCCTTAAACCAAAAAAAATGTTAAATGTGTCATCTTCATTTTACACATTTCTTTAGATGTTTTTGTTTTTTTTAATTTGACAAAAAAAACTTAACGCCTATTTTATTAGTTTTATTATTTAAGTTATTAAATACTTAGACAATTAAAATTTTCCAACTAGTATCATACGACTATTTTCCCTAACGGTAAATTAAAGCTGAAGCTCTTGATATCAAAGCCCAAATAATCAATTTTATGCTACTATGGTTAATATCATATGACTACAAGTTAAATTAAAATTAATAATTTCACATTAAAAATTAGTCTATTTAAATTTTAGTTTATTTTAACAGCATGCATACTTTAAAAAACAAACAATCTTTTTCTTACAGACTGCAAACATCTGATTCACCTCTTCTTTTACAGATTTCATTTGAAAATTACAGACGTTATATATCTCCAAAAGCAAAACACCACCTAAAAGTCTTAAAAATCTTAAAAAGCCAAAAGCTCTGAAATTTAACATTAGATTATAAACAAATTTAATGGTATAGATGAAAAAGCTTTTAAATGTAAAAATATTAAAACTTACATTTAAAACCATAGATCCCACCCCTTGTTCCCGTCTAGCCGTCTCTTCGTTTCTCTCCCCCTTTTAATGTAGCTTAGACTAATGGGTATGGTACTTAGGGTATGAGGTGGCTTGCCACCTAGGCCATGAACACCACCTCACACTTTATATTTAAAACCAAAGCAGTTAAACACGCACACCTTTCTTGTTTTTAACTCCACCAACTTAGGCCCTGTTTGGCAGCCTCTTAATTTTTAAGATCTGAATTTTTAAGAGGTCTGAGATTTTAAGAGGGTCTGTATTGTTAAGAGTTGAAATGTTAACATGTTATTTGGTAGAAACCTCTTAATTGCTGTGCTGAATGAAATAATGACTATTTTACCCTTCTGTATTATATATTAACATGCTGTTCAGTTTTCTTACGATTAATTGTTACATTCCCCTCCAAATTTTATCATGTTTACCAAACATTCAACAGATTAAATTCTGTACTTAAATTATTCACCAAATCTGATATATTGATCACAACTAAACAAACAATTAGAAAATCTGATTCAAACCTTAAACTGTCCAACCTTCCCCATTGAGCCTAGCTTCCAAGGCTTAACATCTTAGGCCTGCCCTTTGATTGTACACCAGTCACCAGCAACGTATTCATGTCATCTCCAACTTAACTAACTAAAGCAAAGTTGCATTTAATAGTTAAACCCCTAGGCACCAGCATATAGCCAACGTTGAACTATACAGACAAAAAAGTAGGAAGGATGACGAGTTTTTCAAATTATTAAAAGCCAAGGAGCTTTTAGGTCAGTTTGAAACCAGTTTACTGTCATGCTAACACGACACATTCTTGATAACTTCAAAAGATTCCTTGAACCAATAAGAAACATGTTTGAACCAATAAGAAACATGTACGAGAAGTCAAATTGGGGGAAAGAAAAAAAACTTGCAACGTTTCCAATTGACTGAACCGACAAATTTGGAATTGCAATTCGATTGAATCACTAACGATACCAATCATCTGATTTATGATAAATTCGTTTCTAGATACAGTTCAACCAATGATAAACAAAATCATCAAAACTGAATTGGAACCTGGGAAATATGAACATCACGTGGAAGACGATGATGAGTAAACGCTGCTGAAAAATCACGCTGCAGGTGGAAGATGGCAGAGGATTAATCGATTTTGGGTTCACCGGCCGTTGCAGAGTCGCCGCCGGCGGAGGAGCAGCGACTACGAAGTGGTGGTCGGCGACTGCAAGGTGGTGTTCAGTGGCAGTAGATGGAACGCGAGAAGAGAGAAGAGAGAAGAGAGAAGAGAGACAGCCGTGTTTTTTTTGGGTTAGGGCAAAGAAGGAAACGCCTCCTCTTATTTTTATTCAGATGCAGTTTTATCTCTTAATTTTTAAGAGGGTATTACTAAATTAAGAGGCAAGAAATAAGACGTAACCAAACGCACTTAATTTTTTTAGTTAAGAGTTGCTTCTTAAATTTTCAATTAAGAGGCAAACAAACGGAGCCTTAGTTTTTACAACAAAAATATGAAAGACTCATTCCTCTTTAAG